>OY740808.1:4338978-4361478 GCA_963514005.1 Raja brachyura | reverse complement strand
TCAAATCACCGCGGGCTTGCTCGCTGATCGCTCAGCTTCTATTTGGATCCTCTCCAGTTTGACCCGCAGGTTTTACAGTTTGGGAGAATTAATTAGTTTTCCTTTTGAACGTTTAGCCAATATGTCAGGAGGACATTCCCATAGAGAGTTTGCAAATTGTATTTGAGTTTCAGCGTCTTTCCCCATCGATACGACCCGCTTATAACAGCAGAGATCATCCCTCATCTCGTTCGATTGGCACGTTGGCACCTCCCTTGGTTATCAATTAGTTCCCTTCCTCCATCAGTAAAAAGCCCAGGAAACTGATCACAAAAACGTCGAAACCAGTCGAGAATCAAGGCGGCGTCTCTGGAGAACAAAGATAAGTGACGTTTTGGAGTAGAGTAATGCCCCCTGTCCCACTTAGGAAACCTGAACGGAAACCTCTGGAGGCTTTGTGCCCCACCCAAGGTTTTCGTGCGGTTCCCGGAGGTTTTTGTCAGTCTCCGTAATGGTCGAAACTGACAAAAACCTCTGGGAACCTCCGGGAACCGTACGGAAACCTTGGGTGGGGCACAAAGTCTCGCGAGGTTTCCGTTCAGGCTTCCAAAGTGGGACAGGGGAATTAGGCCATTCGGCCCATCAAGTCTACTCCGCCATTCAATCATGGCTGATCTACCTCTTCCTCCTAACCCAATTCTCCTGCCTTCTCCCCAGAACCCCTGACACTCGCACTAATCAAGAACCTATCTATCTCTGCCCTAAAAATATCCACTGACTTGGCCTCCACAGATTCACCACCCTCTGGCCAAAGAAATTCCTCCTCATCTCCTTCCTAAAAGAACGTCCTTTAATTCTGAGGCTGTGCCCTCTGGTCCTAGACTCTCCCACTAGTGGAAACATCCTCTCCACATCCACTCTATCCAAGCCTTTCTCTATTCTGTACGTTTCAATGAGGGGGGGGCCTCATCCTTCTAAACTCCAGCGAGTACAGGCCCAGTGCCGCCAAACGCTCATCATAGGTTAAAGGGCCTGTCCCACCAGCATGCAACTCTATGCGATTAGTGCGACCTAACGTGGTCGCTTGAGCCGTCCGGCGTCGCGGGGCCGGTCCCACTTCAATCGCCGGAGCCGTGCAGAATTGTGCGGGGTTCGTCCCAACATCGCGCGGGGCTCCGAAAAACTGACTATGTCCAAAAATTCCACGCGGCAACGGCTTGTTGGCTCGCAGTCGCCTCGAAATTTACACACCGCCTCGACGTCGTGCCTCCGTGACCCTCTCTGTAGGTGCCTCCGTGACCCTCTATGTGTGTGTGGCTCCGTGGCCCTCTGTGTGTGTGCGTCTCTGCCCCTCTCTGTGTGCCCCTCTCTGTCCTGGCGAACTTACCTTTAGACTTCGCTCCAAGTTCGCCTCACTTTGCGCCGCGTTGCGCCACTCACCCGATCTCCGCGCGGCCCTCGCTGCCGGTTTGGTCGCGCTTGCCGCATGCAGGCGCATGCTGGTGGGAACGCCCTGTACAGGGGATCACCCGACCTCCGCGCGGCCCCCGCTTCTAGTTTGATCGCGTTCATCGCATAGAGTTGCATGCTGGTAGGACAGGCCCTTAACCCACGCATTCCTGGAATCATTCTTCTAAACCTCCTCTGGACCCTCTCCAGAGCCAGCCGAGACCCTTCTTCAGACTCCTTCTAAAGTAGGGTCCCGACCCACAACATCACCTATCCATGTACTCCAGAGATGCCTCCTGACCCACTGAGTTACTCCAGCCCTTTGTGTCTGTTTTTTACAGTTAATTTAGTTCATGTTTTTAGTTTCGAGATGCGGAGTGGAAACAGGCCCTTCGGCCCACCAAGTCCGTGCAGACCAGCGATCCCCGCACATTAACACTCACCCTACTCCACTCAGGACAATTTCTGCATTTACACCGAGCCAATTAACCTACAAACCTGGGCGTCTTGAGAGTATGGGGGAAAAACCGGAGATCTTGGAGAAAACCCTGTCAGGTCACGGGGAGGTCGAACATTCTCCCAAACCCGCGTGGGTTTTCTCCGAGATCTTCGGTTTCCCCCCACACGGTTTTGTAGGTTAATTGGCTCGGTATAAACGTCCGTAATGTGTGTCGAATGAGTGTTAGTGTGCGGGGATCGCTGGCCGGCGAGGACTCGGTGGGCCGAAGGGTCTGTTGCCGCTCCGAATTTCTAAACTAAACTAAACTAATGGAAGAATCTAGGACCGGAGGTCGCAGCCTCAGAATTAAAGGACATTCCTTTAAGAAGGAGATGAGGAGGAATTTATTTAGTCAGAGGGTGGTGAATCTGTGGAAACAGAAGGCTGTGAAGACCTTCAATTGATATTGTTAAGGTGGAAGATAGATAGATTCTAGATTAGTACGGGTGTCAGAGGTCACGGGGAGAAGGTAGGAGAATGGGGATAGGAGGGAGAGACAGATCAGCCACGGAGTAGACTTGATAGACAACAGACAATAGGTGCAGGAGTAGGCCATTCGGCCCTTCGAGCCAGCACCGTCATTCAATGTGATCATGGCTGATCATCCCCAATCAGTACCCCGTTCCTGCCTTCTCCCCATATCCCCTGACTCCGCTATCTTTCAGAGCACTATCTAACTCTCTCTTGAAAGCATCCAGAGAACAGGCCTCCACCGCCCTCTGAGGCAGAGAATTCCACAGACTCACAAACTCTGTGTGAGAAAAATTGATGGGCCGAATGGCCTGAAGATATGATCCGTGATCCTAATGGACAATCAATATTGGAAACAAGATCTAGCCATGGAATTATTTTCATCACTTGGTTGCAATAAACATCAAGTTACAATTTTAAAATCACTGAGGGATTACAAAAATGGTCTGATATTCCTTTTTCTCTGTAATTAATCTGAAGACTACAATTCAATGATTCTATTTGGCTTCAGCTCCAATTCCCTGTGAATTTTATAAAGCCATTTGGCTTACAGTGTAAGCCCGTAATTCATTCTGGATGGTGGGATGATATTTACAAATGTCTGACCTCACTGGAACTCTTTGAGATCTAATCGCTTAGTTAAAGTCACGAGACCGGCTCTGCTTCCATTCTGCGCACCGTCGAACACCCAATTTTAGAGGTACAGCGCGGAAACTGCCCCCCCCCCCCCCCACCCCTTCGGCCCGCCCCGTCCGCGCCGACCAGCGATCACCCCGCGCCGTCCTACACGCGCCTAGGGCGATTCACGATTTTTGCCGAGGCCAATTCGCCGCCAAACCTGAGCGTCTTTGGGGCGTGTGAGGAAACGGGAATTTTTCACACAGAGAGTTGTGAGTCTGTGGAATTCTCTGCCTCGGAGGGCGGTGGAGGCCGGTTCTCTGGATGCTTTCAAGAGAGAGCTGGATAGGGCTCTTAAAGATAGTGGAGTCAGGGGATATGGGGAGAAGGCAGGAACGGGGTACTGATTGGGGATGATCAGCCATGATCACATTGAATGGCGGTGATGGCTCGAAGGGCCAAATGGCCTACTCCTGCACCTATTGTCTATTGTCTATTGTCTATTGTCTATTGTCAAACCCAGGGTCTCATTCTTTAGGGGCCACCAAGCCCCTGATTTCCACAGATCCCATTTTATTCTCCGACCCTTCCCGTTAACTCCCCACAGATTCCACCGCACACCCCCGCACCAAGGGGCAATTTACAGAGGTGCCAATTAGCCTACACTCCCGGAGAAAGCCCACGCGGTCACAGGGAGTACGTGCCCAAACCTCACACAGCCAGCGCCCGAGGTCAGGATCGAACCGGGATCGCTGGTGCTGTGAGGCGGACGCTCGACCAACTGCAGCAGTGTTTTATAAGTTCCTAAGTTCATAGGTAATATTGTCTATTGCCACCCGGAGAAAAACCCACCCAGGTCACGGGGAGAACGTGCAAACTACGCACAGACAGCGCCCACAATGTCGGGGCAGCAACTCTACCGCTGCGCCTCCTGGCTTAGAGATCAGATGAGCAAGATGAAGGTGCCAAATCTTCACGACAAACTGAAAAGATATACAATTATCTGAGGAGCTGCGACTCGGACAAGAGACTAAAGGGCCTGTCCCACCAGCATGCAACTCCATGCGATGAGCGCGACCTAACGTGGTCGCTTGAGCTGTCCGGCGTCGCGGGGCCGGTCCCACTTCGATTGCCGGAGCCGTGCGGAATCATGCGGAGTTCGTCCCGACATCGCGCGGGGCTCCGAAAAACTGACCGTGTTCAAAAATTCCGGGCGGCAACGGCTTGTCGGCTCGCAGTCGCCTCAACGCATTACACACCGCCTCAACATCGTGCCTCCGTGAACCTATCTGTAGGTGCCTCCATGACCCTCTATGTGTGTGGCTCCGTGGCCCTGTGTGTGTGTGTGCCTCTGTGCCCCTCTCTGTGTGCCCCTCTCTGTCCTGGCGAACTTACCTTTAAGACTTCGCTCCAAGTTCGCCTCACTTTGCGCCGCGTTGCGCAACTCACCCGACCTCCGTGCGGCCCTCGCTGCCGAAACTTTGGTCGCGCTTGCCGCATGCAGGCGCATGCTGGTGGGAACGGCCCTGTACAGGGGATTACCCGACCTCCGCGCGGCCCCCGCTTCTAGTTTGATCGCGCTCATCGCATGGAGTCGGATGCTGGTGGGACAGGCCCTTAACTCCAGCAATAGTTTTATGCTCTGTGATTCATTCCTTTTGTCGACTGCTGTACCACAGGCCAATGGAGAGAAAGGTCACAATGACTATAAATAGGATGTCAAGCAGTATGGGGTTTGATGTGAGATCAAACGTCAGGAATCATGAGAGAATGTAGCCATCAATATGGGGGGAATTCCACAGATTCACCACCCTGTGGCTAAAGAAATTCCCCCTCGATCTCCTTCCTAAAGGTACAACCTTGTATTCTGAACAAGACCAGCATTCAAATGCAAAGTGAGTTATTGTGTAGGAAGGAACTGCAGATGCTGGTTTAAACCGAATATAGACTCAAAACGCTGGAGTAACTCAGCGGGAAGGGCAGCATCTCTGGCGAGAAGGAATGGGTGACGTTTCGGATCGAGACCCTTCTTCAGACTGAAACGTCACCCATTCCTTCTCCCCAAAGTTTAGTTATTGTCGAGACGTCGGGGCATTTATATGAGGGATATGGACGGACGGACGGCTTTCAGGCTCGATCCCGACCCTGGGCGCCGTGTGTGTGTGTGTGTGTGTGTGTGGAGTTTGCACGTTCTCCCTGTGACCGCGCGGGATTCCTCCGGGCGCTCCGGTTTCCTCCCGCACTCCAACCCAACACGCCGTGTCTCCATCGTCCTCCACGTGTAGAGTCGTGGAATCATACGGCACGGAAGCAGGCCCTTTGGCCCGTCGAGTCCGCGCCGACCAGCGATCCCCGCACACTAGCACTATCCTACACGAACTAGGAATGATTGACATTTACACCAAGCCAATTAACCAACAAACCTGCACGTCTTTGGAGTGCGAGGAAACCCATCACAGTGGCGCAGCGCTAGAGTTGCTGCCTTCCCCGAATCCACTGACTTGGCCTCCACAGACCCATCTCCTTCCTAAAAGAACATCCGAGACCATGACCTCTGGTCCTAGACTCTCCCACTAGTGGAAACATCCTCTCCACGTCCACTCTATCCAGGCCTTTTAATATTAAAATTCAATGAGGTTCCTCCCCCCTCATTCTTCTAAACTCCAGCAGATGCAGGCCCAGTGCCGACAAACGCTCATCGTACGTTAACCCACTCATTGCTGGGATCGTTCTTCTAAACCTCCTCTGGACCCTCCCCAGAGCCAGCACATCCTTCCTCAGATATGGGGCCCAAATTTGCTCACAGTACTCCAAATGCGTCCCGACCAGCGCCTCATAGAGCCTCAGCGTTGCATCGCTGTTTTTGTATACAAGCCCTCTCGAAATAAATCCTAGCATTGAGTTTGCTTTCTTTACGAGTGATTCAACTCGGAGATGAGCTTTTTGGGAATCCTGCTCCAGCATTCCCAAGTCCCTTTGCTCCTCCGATTTCTAGATTCTCCCCACCAGCGAACGCCAGACAATTGGCAGCCCCGCCAATTGTCTGTTTGTTTTTTCGTCTTTTATTAATTTTTAGTGTGTGTTAAAAGTTTGTGTGAATGTTCTCCGATTTTTTTTATGTGGGGGGATGGGTCAGGGTCGGGGGAAACTTTTTTTCCAGTTTCCTACCTTGCCAGAGATGCGATTGTTTTCCGGATCGTGTCTCCGGTCACTCTGCGGCTTAACTTCGATCGATCATAGAATCATAGAATCATAGACATTAGGTGCAGGAGGAGGCCATTCAGCCCTTTGAGCCTGCACCGCCATTCAATATGATCATGGCTGATCATCCAACTCAGTATCCCGTACCTGCCTTCTCTCCATACCCCCTGATCACTTTAGCCACAAGGGCCACATCTAACTTCCTCTTAAATATAGCCAATGAACTGGCCTCAACTACACTCTGTGGCAGAGAATTCCACAGACTCACCACTCTCTGTGTGAAAAAAGATCTTCTCATCTCAGTCCTAAAAGACTTCCCCCTTATCCTTAAACTGTGACCCCTTGTTCTGGACCTCCCCAACATCGGGAACAATCTTCCTGCATCTAGCCTGTCCAACCCCTTAAGAATTTTGTAAGCCTCTATAAGATCCCCCCTCAATCTCCTAAATTCCAGTGAGTACAAGCCGAGTCTATCCAGTCTTTCTTCATATGGAAGTCCTGCCATCCCAGGAATCAGTCTGGTGAACCTTCTCTGTACTCCCTCTATGGCAAGAATGTCTTTCCTCAGATTTGGAGACCAAAACTGTACGCAATACTCCAGGTGTGGCCTCACCAAGGCCCTGTACAACTGCAGTAGAACCTCCCTGCTCCTGTACTCAAATCTGGATGGAGCTGGAGGCCCCCTCCGACTGACTTTGTGCCCCAACGTGGGGCGTGTATTTAGTATCGGAGTTGATCCCTTGCCTGGGATCGCTCCAACCGCAGCCTGCGGACTTTACACCGCGAGCTCGCAGACTCAGGAGGGGCCGTGGATGTCGGGAGCTCCAACGTCGCAGGAGGTTCGACCAGCCCCGACGCGAGGTTCGATCGTCCGGCGCGGGGGAGCTGATAACCGACCGATGCAGGAGCTTAACGCCTCAACACGGAGGGCCCAAAACGCCACCGACTACAGGAGCCAAGATCATCCCGTCAACGGAGGGCTCGCAGGAGAACAAAGAAGGAAAGAGATTGAACATTTTTTTCACCTTCCATCACAGTGGGGAATGTGGAGGAGTCACTGTGGTGGATGTTTGTGTTAGAGTGTGTTTTGTGTGTTCTGGTGCTTTTTATTTGTAGGACTGACTTGGCAAATGAAATTCCTCGTACGTTGCAAAACATACTTAGCTAATAAAGTATTATTATGATTGTGATTGATTTGGAAAATAGTCTACGCCTTTATACCTGCGACCAAAACGCACGACTCCACACTTTGCTGCTACTCACACCATTTAACCATATAACAATTACAGCACGGAAACAGGCCTTCTCGGCCCTTCCAGTCCGTGCCGACTATTTATTTTCCCCTAGTCCCATCTACCTGCACTCAGACCATACCCCTCCATTCCCTTCCCGTCCATATACCTATCCACTTTACTTTTAAATGTTAAAATCGATCCTGCCTCCACCACTTCTGCAGGAAGATCATTCCACACAGCCACCACTCTCTGAGTAAAGAAGTTCCCCCTCATGTCACCCCTAAACTTCTGTCCCTTAATTCTCATGTCATGCCTTCTTCCCTACCCTCAATGGGAAAAGCTTATCCACGTCAACTCTGTCTATCCCTTTCATCATTTTAAAGACCTCAATCAAGTCCCCCCTTAACCTTCTGCGCTCCAAAGAATAAAGACCTAACTTGTTCAACCTTTCTCTGTAACTTGGTTGCTGGAACCCAGGCAACATTCTAGTAAATCTCCCCTGTAGTCTCTCTATTTTGTTGACACCCGCTGCTGAAACTCTGGGGAAGGCCGCACCAATCCATGGTGTTAGGCCGCGAGGGAGGCGACATGGAAAAGGTAGCCTCTCTCCGTGGAGGAGGTGACCGAAAGCGGTTCCCCCCATGCATCCCCCCCCCCCCCCCCCCCCCACACAAGACACACCGAGAGACACTGAAACACACATTTGCGCACACAAAAAAAACAAGTAGAAATCACGAACTCGCTGCTGGCAGGGCAGCTGACTCGCAGATCTCCCACCGACCCAGAATCAGATATCTGGGCAATAAGTGGAGAAATACATTTTGCAACCTCATTCCACAACCCCAGGTTACACTAATATTCAGCTTGCAGTTTGCAATCGCTCGGGGCCGTTAGCAATTGCCTGCTTTATCTTATCAATGTAAATCTTTCAAAATGTGCTCCAGCGCGCCTGGCTATGTTCGGGAGAGTTATTTACAGCAAAGACATCTTGCTCAGCACTGGACAGGACTTTATTAAGTTTAATTTTTCCTGCGGGCTTCTTAAGACAATAGCATTTTGATATCGGCATTCTGACATCATTGAAGCACCTTTCTATGTAGGAAGGAACTGCAGATGCTGGTTTACACCGAAGGTAGACACAAAATGCTGGAGTGACTCAGCGGGACGGGCAGCATCTCTGGAGGGAAGGTGCAGGCGACGTTTGGGGTCGAGACCCTTCTTCGGACTGACGTTCGGGGGGGGAGGGAGATACATAGATAAGGAAGTGTAAGGTGTGAAAATGGGACAAAGGGGATGAGATCAGGGGAAATGTAGAACAGATCGTTGTTGGCTGGGAGAAGTTGACAACAAGGAGAAAGCAAACTGTGTGATAACATGTGTTGGAAGGAACTGCAGATTTTAAACCGAAGGCAGACACACGTAAAGCTGGAGTAACGCTGGTTTAAACAGGGACAAAATGTGGTCGCAGACAGTAATACCGGTCGGAGGACTGGGAAGGGGGAGGAATGGAGAGAGAGGAAATGCAAGGGTTACTTCGAGGTCAGCGGCCTTACAGTAAATGCAGCGCCGGAGACCCGGGTTCCATCCCGACCACGGGTGGGTGTGTGTGTGTGTGTGTGTGTGTGTCTGTGTGTGTGCGTGCACGTGTGTGCGTGTGTGCGTGCGTGTGTGTGTAGGATAGTGCCAGTGAGCGGGGACCGCTGGGCGGCGCGGATTGGACGGGCCGGAGGGACCTGTTTCCGTGCTGTATCTCTAAACTAAACTAGACTGAACTAAATGCAAATGGTCTCTACACTCAACAGACAACAGGTGCAGGTGTAGAGGCCATTCGGCCCTTCGAGCCAGCACCACCATTCACTGTGATCATGGCTGATCATCCCCAATCAGCACCCCCGTTCCTGCCTTCTCCTCATATCCCCTGACTCCGCTATCTTTAAGAGCCCTATCTAGCGCTCTCTTGAAAGCATCCAGAGAACCGGCCTCCACCGCCCTCTGAGGCAGAGAATGTACTCCCCTCTCCCACCCCCCCCTGCCCTTCTTGGTTCAAGACGTGTCCTGGTGCTGATGAGGAGTGCAGTGCTTGGGCAAACGCAGCTTAAGTTACAAATCTACTAATGAAGGCTGAAGAGGAGTACGTCGGAGGCAAGATGGATTTTGTGTCGCAGGGTAGTTTGTTTCCATTCACCGTGGCACATCAAAATACTGAAGGTGGAAAGTACTAATAAATTAAGCGGAGATGCCTGAGAAAGCTCATATAAAATACTGTATTATAATGACTGCGGATGACTCCTCTGTTATGGTTCTGTCATATCTCATCGTTCGGCAATTATTACCTCCTGAAGCGCAACGCTCTGCCTCATGGCGCATGCACGTGCAAATAAAGGGGATTAGAGTTTGGACCAGACGACTGAGTCCTCTGTGATAAATCTCCGCGTTAAAACTATTTGTGTAAGTGCCACCCAACTTAATCTATCAAACCTGAAGCCCGGGTGTGCAGGGAGGAACTGCAGATGCTGGCTGGCTCGTGTGGACGATAGGCGCAAAAATGCTGGAGTAACTCCAGTACCGACGGGCCTGTTTCCGCGCTGTATCTCTAATACTAAACTAACATGGTGGGAGAATCTCAGACGGCCTCAGGATAAAAGGACGTTCCTTTTAGAATGGACAAGGAGGGGGATGAGTAATGAAGGAGGGTCTCGACCCGAAACGTCACCCGTTCCTTGTCTCCAGAGATGCTGCCTGTCCCGCTGAGTTACTCCAGCAATTTGTCTCTGTCTGAAGCCCTGTGTTTGCATGTCCGATATATATTGAGGAGGGCGTTTGGGACGCTTGATCCAGTCGTGTGCAGGGAGGGACTGCGGATGCTGGTTTGCACAAGGTAGACACAATAGACACGTACACAAGGGGCGATCAGCTCAGTTTCAGTTTAGTTTATTGCCACGCGTACCGAGGTACAGTGAAAAGCTTTTGTTGCGTGCTATCCAGTCAGTGGAAAGACAACACATGATTACAATAGACAATAGACAATAGGTGCAGGAGTAGGCCATTCGGCCCTTCGAGCCAGCACCGCCATTCAATGTGATCATGGCTGATCATCCCCAATCAGTACCCCGTTCCTGCCTTCTCCCCGTATCCCCTGACTCCGCTATCTTTAAGAGCCCTATCTACGTATCGAACCATTTTCAGTGTATTCATGATAAGGGAATAACGTTTGGCACAAGGTAAAGCCAGCAAAGTCCGATCAAAGAGAGTCCGAGGGTTACCAATGAGGTAGATAGTAGTTCAGGACTGCTCTCTGGTTGTGGTAGGATGGTTCAGTTGCCTGATAACAGCTGGGAAGAAACTGTCTCCGAATCTGGAGGTGTGCGTTCGTTTTCACACTTCTGTACCTCTTGCCCGATGGGAGAGGGGAGAAGAGGGAGTGGCCGGGGGTGAGACTAGTCCTTGATGATGCTGCCGGCCTTGCCGAGGCAGAGTGAGGTGTAGACGGAGTCGATGGGGTGGGGGAGGTCGGTTTGAGTGACGGGCTGGGCTGCGTCCACAATTCGCTGCAATTTCCTGCGGTGTCTGACGGAGCCGTTCCCAAACCGTGCTGCGATGCATCCCGGTAAAATGCTTTCCACTGACTGTACTAAAATGCAACAGACTCTCCCATTGTCTCGAGCCCAAATCCCCCTAGTCCTCCCCTCACCAGTGTCAACCACCTTGCTACAGATCTGAAGTCACATAATTGGCCAGATCAGATAACAGCAGAGATCACGTTCCCAGCAGATGGCAAGTAAGTCAATAGCCTTATTTGTGGAGTAACCGAATATTTAGGTCGCCATTAGTAACTCCAGCTTTTTAAGTCTGTATTTGAGTAATTTACGTAATCAAATGCCAAGTTGGAATTGGAACCAATCTCGCTTGGGCAGCTTACACCCCAGCGGTGTGTATATTGATTTCTCTAACTTCAAGTAACCCTTGCATCCCCTCTCTCGCTCTCCGTCCCACCCCGGTCCAAGTCATTGTACCAGTTTCAAAGTCGTCTTGTTGAGTCTCATTGTCTGAAACTTATTTTCACCTAGCCCACAGCCAACACTAGCCTGTCTCCTTTATCATCGTTACTTTTTTGCATATCTTTCGTTCATTAGTTCTATAGCACGGTGGCGCAGCGGTAGAGTCGCTGCCTCACAGCGCCAGGGACCCGGGCTCCATCCTGACGAAGGGTGCTGCTGGCTGTACGGAGTTTGCACGTTCTCCCCGTGGCCCGCGTGGGTTTTCTCCGGGATCTCCTGGTTTCCTCCCACACTCCAAAGACGCGCAGGTCTGTAGGTTAATTGGCTTGGGTGTAAATGTAAATTGTCCCCAGTGTGTATGTAGGATGGTGTTGATGTGCGGGATATCGTTGGTCGGCGCGGTCTTGGTGGGCCGAAGGGCCTGTTTCCACGCTGTAACTCGAAGCTAAATTTAATTTCTAATTCCCAGCTCTTACCAGTTCAAACCAGCTATGCATGTTTTCCAAAGAACATTAAGTAAGTTTATTGGCCAAGTATTCACATACAAGGAATTTGCCTTGGTGCTCCGCCCACAAGTAACAACATGACATACAGTGACAGTCACGGATGACTCAGAAACCACTAAACATTAATGATAAAACACCATTGATCAAGCATGTGAACCAACAAAATACCAGATCAAAGGGAGGCTACAGATTTTTGGCTGTTGAGTAGAGCAACTACTCGTGGATAAAAAACTGTTTTTATGTCTGGCTGTGGCAGCTTTGACAATCCGGAGTCGCCTTCCAGAGGGAAGTGATTCAAAGAGTTTGTGGCCAGGGTGAGAGGGGTCAGAGATGATCTTGCCCGCTCGCTTCCTGGCCCTTGCAGTGTACAGTTCATCAATGGAGGGAAGGTTGCAGCCAATAACCTTCTCAGCTGATCGGACGATTCGCTGCAGCCTCCGGGTGTCGTGCTTGGTGGCTGAGCCAAACCAGACCATGATGGAGAAGGTGAGGACAGACTCTACGATGGCCGTGTAGAATTGGACCATCATTGCCTGTGGCAGATTGAGCTTCCTCCGCTGCCGCAGGAAGTACATCCTCTGTTGGGCCTTTTTGACTGTGGAGTCGATGGTAACCCCCCACTTAAGGTCCTTGGAGATGATGGTTCTCAGGAACTTAAAAGACTCCGTAGATGTGACTGTGGTGTTGTTGACGGTGAGTGGGGGTGAGGGGAGGGGGAGCTCTCCTAAAGTCTACAATCAATTCCACCATCTTGGCATATCTGGTGGCATATCCTGATATCAGACACCCTCTGAGTAACAAAACTATTTTGACCATCAAATTCGAGTCTTAGAGTGATACAGCATGGAAACAGGACCTTCGAACCAACTTGCCCACACCGACCAACATGTCCCATCTACACTAGTCCCACCTACCTGCGTTTGGGCCATATCCCTCCAAACCCGTCTTATCCATGTACCTGTCCAAATGTTTCTGAAACATTGCGATAGTCCCAGCCTCAACTACCTCCTCTGGCAGCTCGTCCCATACACCCACCACCCTTTGTGTAAAAAAGTTACCTCTCAGGTTCCTATTTAATCATTCCCCCCCCCCTCACCTGAAACCTATGTTGGCTGGTTCTCGATTCCCCTTACCCGATCTATTCCACTCATGGTTCTGTGCACCTCTATAAGATCACATCCTCCTGTGATTCCTTTTATTCTGACCCCCCTCCCCCCCAACTTCAATCGGTCTGAAGAAGGGTCTTGATACGTAACATCACCTGTCCGGTTTCTTCACAGATGTTGCCCGACCCATTGTGATAGTCCAGCACTCTGGGTCTTTTCTCTGTCCACGAGCATCTGCAGTTCCTTGTGTCCCCATAAGTATTTTATTATCTGAAGAAAGATCTCGACCCAAAACGTCACCTATCCATGTTCTCCAGAGGTGATGCCCGACTCGCTGAGTTACTCCAGCACTCTGTCATTTTTGTTTTGTAAACCAGCGTCTGCAGTTTAATTTAGTTTAGTTTAGTTTAGGGAAACAGGCCCCCTCTTACAAACCAGCCTGTGCGTCTTTGGAGTGGGGGAGGAAACCGGAGATCTCGGAGGAAAAACCCACGCAGGTCACGGGAGAACGTTCAGACAGCGCCCGTGGTCGGGATCGAACCCGGGTCACGGGGCACTGCACGGGCTGTAAGGCAGCAACTCTGCCGCTGCGCCACCGTGCCGCCCCAATGTGTCTCCATAAGTGTTTCATTGCCTGAAGAAGGGCCTCGAGCCCAAACGCTCTCCGGAGATGCTGCCTGTCCCGCTGAGTTACTCCAGCGTTTTTGTGTCTATTTTATTGCATGTTTGCCGGAGATGCTTATAGATTTGAGAGTGGGTGTAAGGCCTTTCTCAGTGGTAACCTTGACAACTGCGTAGCTCTAACAGCTTGTGCACTTGGTGGTTCACGTGATGGTTTACTCATCGGATGGTGACGGTGGGATTAGCAGCGAGGAGGGTCCTCCCTCCCTCCCCATTCCCACACTGACCCCCTCTGCCCTGGGCCTCCTCCGTTGCCAGAGTGAGGCCCGGCGCTAACTGGAGGAACGGCACCTCGTGACGGGGAAGCCTGGCGGGCCTGGGTCTGTGGGCCTGGCTCGGTGCCATAGAGGCGCCCGGAGAGGTCAGCGCGGCGCGGCGCGGCGCGGAGATCGATGAGGGCGCTGGCCGAAGGCCCACGTGGAAGTGAGGACACCGCTGCCGGGAGAAGGAGCAGAGGAGGATTCAATAGACAATAGACAATAGACAATAGGTGCAGGAGTAGGCCATTCGGCCCTTCGAGCCAGCACCACCATTCAATGTGATCATGGCTGATCATCCCCAATCACTACCCCGTTCCTGCCTTCTCCCCATATCCCCCGACTCCGGTATCCTTAAGAGCCCTATCTAGCTCTCTCTTGAAAGCATCCAGAGAACCCGCCTCCACCGCCCTCTGAGGCAGAGAATTCCACAGACTCACAACTCCTTATGGCTTACCCCCTTATTCTCAAACTGTGTGTGGCCCCTGGTTCTGGACTCCCCCAACATCGGGAACATGTTTCCTGCCTCTAGCGTGTGCAAACCCTTAATAATCTTATGTTTCAATGAGATATCCTCTCATCGTTCTAAACTCCAGAGTGTACAAGCCCAGCCGCTCCATTCTCTCAGCGTATGACAGTCCCGCCATCCCGGGAATTAACCTTGTAAGGGGGGGGGGGGGGGGGGGGGGGGTAAACAAAGGGGGGAACTGGCGCGGGGATACTTGGTAACTTTCTAAACCCCCTTTATGTGGTGGCTATTTACATACCTTGGCTGCACAAGCAAATAATTTCACAAAGGACAAAGGAGATTCATGGTCACGTACACCAACTGGTGCAGTGAAATTTGAGTTGCCATTTGCAGCACACAAATAAAAATAACACACCACATTAAAGAAGAATTTTACATAAAACATAAAAACATCCCCCCACAGTGGTTCCCACAGTGAGGGAAGGCAGCAAAGTCCAGTCCACCCGTAGTCGGGCCTATTGTTCAACCCGTAGTCGGGCCTACCCGTAGTCGGGCCTATTTGAGGCCTCCACAGTCGCCGCGACGTTGGCCCGATGTGACACGCCCTCTTGCCGGATGATGGACCTCCGATGTCGGGAGAACGCTCTTCAGCGGCTTGGAGTGTCCGGAATGGCCGCTTCCCCCCCCCCCCCCCCCCCCAGAGACCGCGACTCCCGAAGTCCACGGGACCTCCGACACCGGCGATCCCGGCGAGAGAACCCAGGCCCCGCGGTGTTTGAAAGTCAGCGCCGCTCGCGGCTGGACGCCCCGCGACCACAGCTGGGCTAACCTATGATGAGCGTTTGTCGGCGCTGGGCCTGTACTCGATGGAGTTTAGAAGGATGAGGGGAACATCTCGTTGAAATGTACAAAATAGTGAAAGGCCTGGATGGATGGAGTTGATGTGGAGAGGATGTTTCCACTAGTGGGAGAGTCTAGGACCAGAGGGCACAGCCTCCGAATTAAAGGACGTTCCTTTATTAAGGAGACAAGGAGAAATTTCTTTAGCCAGAGGGTGGTGAATCTGTGGAATTCTTTGCCACAGGCGGCTGTGGAGGCCACAAGTCAGTGGATATTTTTAAGGCAGAGATAGATAGATTCTTGATTAGTACGGGTGTCAGGGGTTATGGGGAGAAGGCAGGAGAATGGGGTTAGGAGGGAGAGGGAGAGATCAGCCATGATTGAATGGTGGGGTAGACTTGATGGGCCGAATGGCCTAATGTTGTTCCTGTCACTTAAAAACATGAATTCTGCTCCTTCCCACATTCCTCTTTTCACTTATCTCCCGTCCCCGAGTCTGATTGTCCGCTTCAGTCTCCCGTCTTTCCTCTTCTCCCTGTCTCCCGTCCACCCACATCCCTCCTCCAGCTTCACATTCCACTCCTCCTCCTCTTCCATCCTCATCCGGCAGCATTTCTGTCTCCCTCTTCACCTCCAGCCTTTGTCACTCATTCCACCCGTCTGTGACTCTGCGAATCGATGAATGAATGACTAAGTTTATTGGCCAAGTGTTGTTCACATACAAGGAATTTGCCTCGATGCTCCGCTCGCAAGTAACAGCACGACACACAGTGACAATTGCGAATAAAACATTACAGTTTAAACATGTGAATGAAATGATATATCAGAGCAAAAGGAGGCTGCAGTCTTGTGGTTATTGAGTCAATAGACAATAGGTGCAGGAGGAGGCCATTCAGCCCTTCGAGCCAGCACCGCCAGTCAATGTGATCGTGGCTGATCATCCGCAATCAGTACCCCGTTCCTGCCTTCTCCCCACATCCCCTGACTCCGCTATCTTTGAGAATCTCCAGCAATAAACTAAACCAATTCAAACTCGGATTGAACCCGGGTCTCTGGCGCTGTGAGGCAGCAGCTCTACCCGCTGCGCCACCGTGCCCGAGCTATCCACCTATCCCTCGTCCAGGAAGGTACTGCGGATGCTGGTTTTATGCGGAGGTTAAGGATTCAGTCATTTAACACCGTCTGCAGACACCAAAAGCCGGGGTAACTCAGCGGGTCAGGCAGCATCTCTGGAGGAGAGGGACAGGTGACGTTTCGGGGTCCAGGACCCTTCTTTAGACTGAGAGTCGGGGGGGGGGGGGGGGAGAAAGGGAATCGAGAGGTATGAAAAGGTGCGCGGAACGAATGAATGCCAGGAGTGCAAAAGGACAAAGCAAAGCCAGCGACGATGATCGAAGAGATGTGGAGCCCACAATGGTCCATTGTTGGCAGTGATAAGTAGTGATTACAAACAGCGAAACTCAGCAGGACGACAGTGAAACTAGAACGACGACCAGGTAGGGGGAGGGGCGGAAAGAGCGGGGATGGAAGGGTTACTTGAAGTGAGAGGAATCGATATTCAGCCTGCCAGTCACGGTGGTGCAGCGGTAGAGGTGCTGCCTCACAGCGCTCGCAGCGCCAGAGACCCGGGTTCGATCCCGACTACGGGCGCTGTCTGCACGGACTTTGTGCCTTCTCTCCGAGTTTCCTCCCCGCACTCCAAAGACGTACAGGTTTGTAAGAGGGGCCTGTTTCCGCGCTGTGTCTCCAAACTAAACTAAACTAAACTGCAGACACTGGTCTACAAAACAAAACGATCACAGGTGCTGTCTGTGCGGAGTTTGCACGTTCTCCCCGTGACCTGCGTTCTCCCTGTGACCAGATGCAGCAGGCACAGTGCGGTCCACCGAGTCCATCGTGGCGCCATTTTACAGTGCCATCTGCAGCCGGCCACGAAGGCCCCTCCATCCCGACCGTCCCGCGAACCGGCGTCCCCTCTCCTCTCCCGGCCCTCTGCAGAAGGGGTCTCGACCCGTAACGTCGCCCACTCCCTTCTCTCCAGAGATCGCCTACTCCTGCACCTATTGTCTATTGTCTATTGCCTAGAGAGATGCTGCCTGCCCCGCTGAGTTGCTCCAGCATGTTACAGTATTTGTCTCTGCGGTTTAAACCAGCTCTCATTCCCAATCCCCTCATGATTTTCTGCACAGTTTGTGGGCTCAACGGACCAGCCCTTCAACTGTGGGCCTTGGGCCTTGATCCATGTGCCAATGGCCAACCCCTTTCTGGAGAATACAGGCTTCTGGAAGCACAAATATCTACTTGAGGAAGCCAAACACATAATCCTTGCTGTACTTGGAAAGGAGACCATGGTGCTATGATACTGCAGGATACTGCTATGATACTGCAGGAGCGATCCCTTCAATGCCAACACAATTACAAGGAGATTTTTGTTCTTAATCCTGTAAGCAAACCCTCTTGTTTTTAAGGCCAACCAACCTACTTTGCCTCCTAATTACCTGTCAGCCTTCAACTGTGGTTACGGTGGCGCAGCGGTAGAGTCGCTGCCTTAAGGGCCTGTCCCACCAGCATCCGACTCCATGTGATGAGCGCGATCAAACTAGAAGCGGGGGCCGCGCGGAGGTCGGGTGAGTGGCGCAACGCGGCGCAAAGTGAGGCGAACTTGGAGCGAAGTCTTAAAGGTAAGTTCGCCAGGACAGAGAGGGGCACAGAGGCACACACACACAGAGGGCCATGGAGCCACACACATAGAGGGCCACGGAGCCACACACAGGGAGGGTCACAGAGGCACGATGCCGAGGCGGTGTGTAATGCGTTGAGGCGACAAGCCGGTTTGCCGCACGGAATTTTTGAACACGGTCAGTTTTTTCGGAGCCCCCGCGCGATGTCGGGACGAACTCCGCACAATTCCGCACGGCTCCAGCGATCGAAGTGGGACCGGCCCCCGCGACGCCGGACGGCTCAAGCGACCATGTTAGGTCGCGCTCATCGCATAGAGTTGCATGCTGGTGGGACAGGCCCTTTACAGCGAATGCAGACCTCGGTTCGATCCCCGACTACGGGTGCTGTCTGTACGGAGTTTTGCACGTTCTCCCCGTGACCTGCGTGGGTTTTCTCGGAGATCTTCGGTTTCCTCGGTGAGTCTGTGGAATTCTTCGGTCTTTGGTGAGTCTGTGGAATTCCCTGCCTCAGAGGGCGATGGAGGCCTGTTCTCTGGGTGCTTTCAAGAGAGAGCTAGACAGGGCTCTTAAAGATAGCGGAGTCAGGGGATATGGGGAGAAGGCAGGAACGGGGTACTGATTGGGGATGATCAGCCATGATCACATTGAATGGCGGTGCTGGCTCGAAGGGCCGAATGGCCTACTCCTGCACCTATTATCTATTGTCTCCCACACTCCAAAGAAGTACAGGTTTGTAGGTTAATTGGCTCCGTGTAAATGTAAAATTGTCCCTAGTGTGTGTAGGATGGTGTTGCTGCTGCTGTCCTTTCTGCCGGTGCAACCGTGGAAAGCATCCCTTCCTATGGCATCCCTGGTGTGGGTTGCTAGCTGCACTGTGGCTGAAGGAAGGAAGGCACGACAGGGGGTTATTAAAGCAGCACAGAGCATCACAAACGCTCAACTACCCTCCCTGGAAGACATTTACAAGGCCGATGTTTACGCCGGGCGACAAACATCGCACAGGACCCATCCCACCCTGCCAGCCACCTTTTCAATCTGCTGCCCTCTGGGAGGCGATACGGGTCCTTGAAGGCCCGCACTTGCAGACTAACTAACACGTGCCATTAGAGAACTTAACTCAAACAGATAACACTACGGGCAACACTACACAATTCGGTATAAAACTTGTCTGCTAGAATGTGCAATAAAATGTGCATTTTTTTATTATCTATTACTTATTTTATGCATTGACCTTGTGGTAAATGTAAATGTGAGAGTAAATGGTTGTTTGTGTTATTGTGTTTTGTTCTTCATAATCTTTTTACCCTGTGTCTTTTATAGTTTACCATTGAAGGGGATGCACATGAAATTTCGTTGTACAGTTGATGTGCAATGACAAATAAACGTATTTGATTTGATTTGATTTGATTAGTGTGCGGGGATCGCTGGTCAGCACGGACCCGGTGGGCCGAAGGGCCTGTTTCCACTGTATCTCTGAACTAAACTAAACTAAACCCTCTTGTTTTCAAGGACAACCTACCTACTTTTCCTCCGAATTACCTGTCCGCCTTCAACTGCTCGTGTACTAGTGTCTCACAAACCGACCTCCCTCCACTGACTCCGTCCACACCTCACGCTGCCTCGGCAAGGCCGGCAGCATCATCAAGGGCCAGTCTCACCCCCCCCCCCCCCCCCCCCCCCCCCCGGCCACTCCCCTCTTCTCCCCTCTCCCATCGGGCAAGAGGTACAGAAGTGTGAAAACGCACGCACACCTCGGAGGTGTGCGTGCGTTTTCGGAGACAGTTTGTTCCCCAGCTGTTATCAGGCAACTGAACCATCCTACCACAACACAGAGAGCGGTCCTGAGCTGGGGTTACACAAAAAGCTGGAGAAACTCAGCGGGTGCAGCAGCATCTAAGGAGCGAAGGAGCTAGGCGACGTTTCGAGTCAAGACCCTTCTTCAGTCAATTCTGTTAACCCAGGCTGCCTCCTCCCCTTCCCACCTCTCCCTCACCTCGGGCCCTGGCATTCCTTCTCTCTCTATCTCTCCCCCACCCAACTAGCTTCTCATTTTCACACCACAAACAGCTTACAATGGCCTGCTTCCTTTATCATCGATACTTTTTTGCATATCTTTCATTCATTGTTCTTTATCTCTCCACATCACCGTCTATATCTCTCGTTTCCCTGATCCCTGACCAGTCTGAAGAAGGGTCTCGACCCGAAACGTCGCCTATCTCCTTCGCTCCTTAGATGCTGCTGCCCCCGCTGAGTTTCTCCAGCCTTTTGTGTGACCCTCGATTCTCCAGCATCTGCAGTTCCTTCTTTAACAGCGGTCCTGAGCTACTATCTCCCTCGTTGGTGAAGCTTACCTTCCGACCTGGTCTTGGGGACGAGGGTTTTCGGTTCCCTTGCGCACTGCAAAGACGTGCGGAAGAGCAGGAGAAGGCTCCGCTCCTTCAACGCCTGCGGTGAGATGCTGCAGATGTTCTACCAACCGGTGACGGCCAGTGCCATCTTCTACGCTGCCGTGTTGCCGGGGGGCAGCAGGGGCGAAGGCCGCGATCAACAAACCCATCAATCAACAAACCCATCAGGAAGGCCGGCTCCGTCCTGGTTGCGGAGTTGGAGTCGGAGTCGGGAGGTTGGTCTCGTGGAGGGGAGGATGCTCCTCAAACTGCGGAGCATCCCGGACAATACAGCTCACACCCCCTCCGTGACGCACTGGTCAACCTGAGGAGCACCTCCAGCACCAGACTGGTCCCACCAAGATGCAGCTCGGAACGCCACAGTCCCCCACAATTAAAATGTGGACAATGGAAATGTTGGAGACGCTGCATTTGGAGAGAACCTGGTTTGGCCTAATGGACAAATATGAACTTTTTGAACAAATATGGTCTCCATTCACTGACTATATGAAGGGGGAGCTGAGCTCAGCATTGAAACTCAAAAAATACCCGGTGGTAGGATTAGATGACAGGATCTATTCTGAGATACACGTCTCTATAGATATTGTTATGTGAAATTGTTCCATTCATTGTTTATTTATTTATATATATATATTATTTTTTTTAAAGTATAATAATCGTTTGCTTGAATTATTTTTTTAATTTTTAATATTTTTTTATTTTTTTAAATTGTGTTATCTTTTTATTTTTTTTAATATATAACCATAATCAATATTATTTAATCACGCTCCTCTTTGATTAAACACCTGCTCTTTCACCTCTTTACTTTCTTTACTCTCTGAAAACAAATACAGACGCTTACATAAATCACTCCGTAATATTCGTATAATTTTTTAAACAAGTTAAATGTGTATTTGAAAAACTGTTATATCATTGGCAATATGTATTGCTTCTAATCAAAATATTTTTAAAAAAAAGAACGCCACAGGAGACCCTTCTTCCCTGTGGCTATCAAACTGGACAACTCCCCTCCCCTCTCTGTCGTGGGGTAGACTGAGGCTGACTCCCCTACCCCTCCCCCTCCCCCACCTCCCCCATCTTTAAACATCCCCAAAGCTTTCAAGAGAGAGCTAGATAGGGCTCTTAAAGATAGTGGAGTCAGGGGATATGGGGAGAAGGCAGGAACGGGGTACTGATTGGGGATGATCAGCCACGATCACATTGAATGGCGGTGCTGGCTCGAAGGGCCGAATGGCCTCCTCCTGTACCCATTGTCTAATGTCTAAGCCTTTCCACTCACCACTTTTATTTCACGTTCCATGTATCTTGTGCCTTGTGACCGTTGGCAGATCAATTTCCCTCCTGGGATAAGTAAAGTTAGAAACATAGAAATTAGGTGCAGGAGTAGGCCATTCGGCCCTTCGAGCCTGCACCGCCATTCAATATGATCATGGCTGATCATCCAACTCAGTATCCTGTACCTGCCTTCTCTCCATACCCCTGATCCCTTTAGCCACAAGGGCCACATCTAACTCCCTCTTAAATATAGCCAATGAACTGGCCTCAACTACCCTCTGTGGCAGAGAGTTCCAGAGACCCACCACTCTCTGTGTGAAAAAAGTCTTTCTCATCTCGGTCCTAAAGGATTTCCCCCCTTATCCTTAAGCTGTGACCCCTTGTCCTGGACCTCCCCAACATCGGGAACAATCTTCCTGCATCTAGCCTGTCCAACCCCTTAAGAACGCGGGCTATCGTATCGTTTCGTAGATCAATTGGACTTGGTATAAAATGTAAAATTGTCCCTAGTGTGTGTGTGTGTGTGTGTGAGTGTGTGTATGACTGTGTGTGTGTGTGTGATTGTGTGTGTGTGTGTGAGTGTGTGTGTGTGTGAGTGTGTGTATGACTGTGTGTGTGTGTGTGTGTGTGTGTGTGTGTGTGTGTGTGTGAGTGTGTGTGTGAGTGTGTGTGTGCGTGTGCGTGTGTGAGTGTGTGTGAGTGTGTATGACTGTGTGTGTGTGTGTGTGTGTGTGTGTGTGAGTGTGTGTGTGTGTGTGTGTGTGTGTGTGTGAGTGTGTGTGTGTGAGTGTGTGTATGACTGTGTGTGTGTGTGTGTGTGTGTGAGT
>OY740808.1:4159239-4338778 GCA_963514005.1 Raja brachyura | reverse complement strand
GAGGAACAAATAAGATAGACCTAGCTCGATATATATAAAGAGAGAAACACTAGTGTAGAGAGAGGGGGTGACGTTAGTGCATGGTGTGAGTGTGAGTGCGTTAAATACTGCGATTCCTCTTCTCCCGTGGACATTTGGCTTCAACCATCTGATCGAGGGCTTGTTGGGCTGACGGTAGAACACATGGTGGCTAGAATTTGGATCAGCCCTGGTCTGGAGAGGAACTCCTCGCTATCCCCAATAACGCTGGCTTCACAGACTTAAGGAAATGCACAGGGATGAGGAGGAATTTCTTCAGTCAGAGGGCGGCGAATCTGTGGAATCCTTTGCCACAGGCGGCTGTGGAGGCCAAGTCAGTGGATATTTTTAAGTCAGAGATAGATAGATTCTTGATTAGTACGGGCGTCAGGGGTTATGGGGAGAAGGCAGGGGAATGGGGTTTGGAGGGAGAGATAGATCAGCCATGATTGAACGGGGCACTGATTGGGGATGATCAGCCGTGATCACATTGAATGGCGGTGCTGGCTCGAAGGGCCGAATGGCCTAATTCTGCTCCTATGAGGTATGACCTTTCGCTGGAATCTGGAGCAGAGGACAGGGTGCTGGAGGAACTCGGCAGGTCAGGCAGCATCTGTGGAGGCGAAGAGACAAGCGGCGTTTGGGGTTTAGCTCAGAGAGACTCTCCCTGCCGGTCCCGCTGAGTTACTCCGGCATTTTGGGTCCATCTTCAGTGTAAACCAGCATCTGCAGTGCCTCCCCTACACATTCCGTCTGCTTCACTGCGAAGAACTTCTCCTCCTCTCTCCGACAAGAGTTTGCAGCTTAGTTTAGAGATACAGCGTGGAAACAGGCCCTTCGGCCCACCGAGTCCGTGCTGACCAGCGATCCCCGCCAAATATCACCATCTGGTTTGGGAGCAGCTCTGCCCAGGACAAGAAGGCTCCGCAGAGAGTAGCGAGTTCGGCCGAACGCACTAGTCTTAAACTGCCATTTAGAACGGAGCCGAGGAAACACTTTTTCTCACAGAGAGTTGTGAGTCTGTGGAATTCTCTGCCTCAGAGGGCGGTGGAGGCCGGTTCTCTGGACGCTTTCAAGAGAGAGCTAGATAGGGCTCTTAAAGATAGCGGAGTCAGGGGATATGGGGTGAAGGCAGGAACGGGGTACTGAATGGGGATGATCAGCCATGATCACATTGAATGGCGGTGCTGGCTCGAAGGGCCGAATGGCCTCCTCCTGCACCTATTGTCTATTGACTATTGTCCACACATAGGTACAGGTGACAATAAAGTCTCACGGAATCATGAAGGACAAGGATTCTCCCACAAGATTCCAGCTTGTAGATTGAGGGTAGAATCTAATGGCTTTGATTTTTTTATAAGGCCCCAGAGCCTTCGGTGATAGAAAAGAGGCCGAACCCCTCGACATTTCTTTTTATATCATCTTATGAATTCACACTGACAGGCCAAGGCCAAAGCCAGGCCGCTGTGGTGTGTGTGAGAGCAGGTATGGATACGCCGACTCTGCTGTAGCCGAGCATTAGAATCATAGCAACATAGAAAGTAGGTGCAGGAGTAGAGGCCATTCGGCCCTTCGAGCCTGCACCGCCATTCAATATGGTCATGGCTGATCATCCAACTCAGTATCCCGTACCTGCCTTCTCTCCATACCCCCCGATCCCCTTAGCCACAAGAGCCACATCTAACTCCATCTTAAATATAGCCAATGAACTATATTCTCTATAATATGTTTTCAAGAGAGAGCTAGATGGGGCTCGTAAAGATAGCGGAGTCAGGGATTATAGGGAGAAGGCAGGAACGGGGCACTGATTGGGGATGATCAGCCATGATCACATTGAATGGCGGTGCTGGCTCGAAGGGCCGAATGGCCTCTACTCCTGCACCTATTGTCTATTGTCTATTGTTAGCTGTGGATTCAAGTCGTTCATGCGTGGCCAGACACGTGATCCTTCCCAACACCGCATCAAACTCACCGCTTGATGCTCGGCTTCAAAGCCAATGGACTTAATTCGTGGCAAAGTGATTTGACACATCTCCTGTATGTCTGCACTCCACTCTCTTATGAAAGGCTCTTGTCATTTGCCACAGTGCACAATTAGTATCACAACATCAAGGTATTTTGGACGTCTTAGAAATATGTTTTAATAAATCCAAAGTTGCTTCCCCAGTCTCTGTACTAATCAATATATCCAGTCATCGTGTCATTTATTGCCACGTGTACCGAGGTACAGTGAAAAGCTTTTGTTGCGAGCTATCCAGCCAGCGGAAAGACAATACATGATTACAATCATAAGGTCATAAGTGATAGAAGCAGATTTAGACCATTCGGCTTGTACTCGCTGGAATTTAGAAGACTGAGGGGGGATCTTATAGAAACTTGCAAAATTCTTAAGGGGTTGGACAGGCTAGATGCAGGAAGATTGTTCCCGATGTTGGGACAAGGGGTCACAGGACAAGGGGTCACAGCTTAAGGATAAGGGGGAAATCTTTTAGGACCGAGATGAGAAAAACATTTTTCACACAGAGAGTGGTGAATCTGTGGAATTCTCTGCGACAGAAGGTAGTTGAGGCCAGTTCATTGGCTATATTTAAGAGGGAGTTAGATGTGGCCCTTGTGGCTAAAGGGATCAGGGGGTATGGAGAGAAGGCAGGTACAGGATACTGAGTTGGATGATCAGCCATGATCATATTGAATGGCGGTGCAGGCTCGAAGGGCCGAATGGCCTCTACTCCTGCACCTAATTTCTATTTTTTGCATATCCTTCATTCATTGTTCTTTATCTCTCCACATCACCGTCTATATCTCGTGTTTCCCTTGTCTGTTTATTAATGAGTGCGTTTATGTATATATTCATTGATATATGGACACACTGATCTGTTCTGTAGTCGTGCCGTCTATATTCTGTTGTGCTGAGGTAAAGCAAGAATGTCATTGTCCTATCTGGGACACATGACAGTAAACTCTCTTGAATCTTGGATCCCTAACCGGTCTGAAGA
Organism: Raja brachyura; assembly: GCA_963514005.1. The sequence goes on along the minus strand of OY740808.1, from coordinate 4,335,764 downwards.
AGGGCCTCGAACCCGAAATGTCACCTAGTCCTACTATCCAGAGACGCTGCCCGTCCCGCTGAGTTACTCCAGCGTTTCGATCTTCGGTGCGAACCGGCCTCTGCACGTGGGCACCTGATGGGCAGGAAGGGACCAAGCGCAGGCTCGGCGATCGTTTCGTTGATCACCCCCTCTCAGTCCGCCTAAACCTACCCGATCTCCCAGTGGCCAAACACTTCAACTCCCCCTCCCATTCCCACACTGACCTCTCTGTCCTGGGCCTCCTCCATTGTCAGAGTGAGGCCCACCGCAAATTGGAGGAACGGCACCTCATATTTCACTTGGGCAGCTTACACACCAACGGTATGAACATTGACTTCTCTAACTTTAGATAGACCTTGCTTTCCCTCTCTCTCCATCCCCTCCCCCATCCTAGTTCTCCCACCAGTCTTACTGTCTCCCACTCCATTCTATGTCCTGACTCCCCTGTCTCTGCTGTTTCTCCAGCTTTTTGTGAGGAAGAAGGGTCTCGACCCGAAACGTCACCTATCTCCTTCGCTCCTTAGATGCTGCTGCACCCACTGAGTTTCTCCAGCCTTTTGTGTACCCCTCCCCTGTCTCTCAGTCTGGAGAAGGGTCTCGACCCGAAACGTCGCCCGTTCCTTCTCTCCAGAGACGCTGCCCGTCCCGCTGAGTTACTCCAGCACTTTGTGTCCAACAGGGTACTTGATGTGTAGGAAGGAACTGCTGATGCTGGTTTACACCGAACACAGACACAAAATGCTGGAGTAACTCAGCGGGACAGGCAGCATCTCCGGAGAGAAGGAATGGGTGACGTTTCGGGTCGGGACCCTTTCTTCAGACTGAGTCAGGGGAGGGGGGAGGCACAGAGATAAGGGAGGGTGAGGTGTGAAAATGAGACATCAAAGGGGATGGAGATCAAGGCAGATGTGGAATAGGTCAGCATTTGCTGGGAGAAGGTGACATCAAAGCGAACAGAGATAAGATGTAATCAGGGAGACAGCCAGACCGGTCGGAGAACTGGGAAGGGGGAGGGACGGAGAGAGAGGGAAAGCAAGGGTTACTTGAAGTTTGAGAAGTCAACGTTCACACCACTGGAGTGTAAGCTGCCCGAGCGGAAATATGTGAATAGGTCAGAAGAAGGGTCTGGACCCGAAACGTCGCCCATTCCTTCTCTCCAGAGATGCCGCCTGTCCCGCTGAGTTACTCCAGCACTTTGTGTCAGGTACTTGATGGCATTGACTTATCAAAAAGGAAGTAGACTATTTATTTCGGGCTGCACGGTGGCGCAGCGGTAGAGTCGCTGCCTCACGGCGCCAGGGACCCGGGTTGGATCCTGGCAAGGGGTGCTGTCTGTGCGGAGTTTGCACGTTCTCCCTGTAACCCGCGTTTGTTTTCTCCGGGCTCTCCGGTTTCCTCCCACAGACCAAAGACAATACACAACCGACGCAGGAGTAGGCCATTCGGCCCTTCGAGCCAGCACCGCAATTCACTCTGATCATGGCTGATCATCCCCAATCAGTACCCCGTTCCTGCCTTCTCCCCATATCCCCTGACTCCACTATTTTTAAGAGCCCTATCTAGCTCTCTCTTGAAAGCATCCAGAGAACCGGCCTCCACCGCCCTCTGAGGCAGAGAATTCCACAGACTCACCACTCTCTGTGAGAAAAAGTGTTTCCTCGTCTGCATTCTAAATGGCCAACCCCTCATTCTTAAACTGTGGCCCCTGGTTCTGGACTCCACAGACATCGGGAACATGTTTCCTGCCTCTAGCGTGTCCAAACCCTTAATAATCTTATATGTTTCACTAAGATCCCCTCTCATCCTTCTAAACTCCAGGTTTGCAGGTTAATTGGCTTGGTGTAAGTATAAATTGTGCCGACTCATCTATAATATTAGCTGTGTACCCCTTTAAGAATCGTAACACGTGGCCAGCTGTTTTCTCCGTCATCTCCAGATGTTTTATACACATCAACCTTGCAGATATTGTCTGTATTGTACTGGAAACCTCCAAGGAATTTTGGCTCCGCACTGCATCCGTTTTCCGTTTGATGAATTGCCTTCAGATTGCTGGTTGCATTATTGACTGTCTTCCAGCCCGCCAGTGGGTGGATGAGACAGGGACACTGCGGATAGACACCAAATGCTGGGGTAACTCAGCGGGTCAGGCAGCATCTCTGGCCAGGAGGAGGAATGGCTGACGTTTCGGGTCGAGGCCCTTCTTCAGACTGGTGCTGAGGCAGGGGTTTCAGAGTCACAGTCTCAGTGATACAGCGTGGAAACAGGCCCTTCGGCCCAACTTGCCCCCGCTGACCGATTTCAAGAGAGAGCTAGATAGGGCTCTTAAAGATAGCGGAGTCAGTGGATATGGGGAGAAGGCAGGAACGGGGAACTGATTGTGGATGATCAGCCATGGTCACATTGAATAGCGGTGCTGGCTCGAAGGGCCGAATGGCCTCCTCCTGCACCTATTGTCTATGTCTATTGACCAATATGTTTCAATGAGATCCCCTCTCATCCTTCTCAACTCCAGAGTGTACAAGCCCAGCCGCTCCATCTCTCAGTGTATGACAGTCCCGCCATCCCGGGAATTAACCTTGTAAACCTACGCTGCTCTCCCTCAATAGCAAGAATGTCCTTCCTCAAATTTGGAGGCCAAAACTGCACCCGTAGTCGGGATGGAACCCGGGTCTCTGGCGCTGTGAGGTGGCTGGTCTACTGCTGTGCCACCGTGCCGCTGGAACTTGTGAATGCATAGATTGTGGAGAAAGGATTTTTGAGTTGGATTTGCTGACTGCTTCCCCGTTGAAAATGCTTGCATTAACTCTATATCCATTGGCTCTGTTTTAATGCGGGCATTAACTGCTTGGAGGTTTTATGCGGGAAGCAGCAGAAGATAGATTATCAGTTCCTTTGCGTCTTGTGAAATTCGATTTGCAATAATCTTTCATAAGTGCTGCTGTTCACTGTGGCTACTGCCGCGATTCACATCGTTCCCATCACTAGACGTGACCATGTTATAGGAAAGCTGCGGAAAACCCCACAAAACACAGAACACGGTAGTCCGCAACACACAAACATCCCCGCAGCGGCATCCGGAACCTGGGTGCATGGAACGAGCTGCCGGAGGAGTTAGTTGAGGCAGGGACTATCGCAACGTTTAAAGGGCCTGTCCTACAAGCATGCAACTCCATGCGATGAGCGCGACCTAACATGGTCGCTTGAGCCGTCGCGGGGCCGGTCCCACTTCGATCGCCGGAGCCGTGTGGAATTTTGCGGAGTTCGTCCCGACATCGCGCGGGGCTCCGAAAAACTGACTATGTTCAAAAATTCCGCGCGGCAACGGCTTGTCGGCTCGCAGTTGCCTCGATGCATTACACACCGCCTCGACGTCGTGCCTCCGTGACCCTCTCTGTGTGTGGCTCCGTGGCCCTCTCTGTAGGTGCCTCCGTGACCCTCTATGCGTGTGGCTCCGTGGCCCTCTGTGTGTGTGTGTGCCTCTGTGCCCCTCTCTGTCCTGGCGAGCTTACCTTTAAGACTTCGCTCCAAGTCCGCCTCACGTTGCGCCGCGTTGCGCCACTCACCCGACCTCCGCGCGGCCCCCGCCGCCGGTTTGGTCGCGCTTGCCGCATGCAGGCGCATGCTGGTGGGAACGGCCCTGTACAGGGGATCACCCGACCTCCGCGCGGCCCCCGCTTCTAGTTTGATCGCGCTCACCGCATGGAGTCGGATGCTGGTGGGACAGGCCCTTAAGAAGCAGTTAGACAGGTACACTTTCCTAAGACAGGTTTGGAGGGGCATGGGCCAACGCAGGCAGGTGGGGCTAGTGTGGAGGGGCAGTGTGGGCAAGTTGGGCCGAAGGGCCTGTTTCCACGCTGTATCACTCTATGACTCTATAGCTCTGCTGCACCATCTCCTCCATGCAATGGGGCGATCAGAACTGCTCTCTCTAGCCAATTCCTTTTTAAAAATTTGTATTTATTAGAGGTAAATACATCAGTAGTGTACAACCCGTAAATAGTGTTACAATCATTGTACCCCTTCATTTTAACGCTTTTAGAGAACGTGAAAGGAGTTGTGAAAGTGAAAAAGCGCGCCAAAGGGAAAAAACACAGAGCCCTTGGTCGAGAATTGGTCTCACAGCGCACAGATACACGATAAGGGAATAACGTTCAGTGCAAGGTAAAGCCAGCAGAGTCCGATCAAGGATAGTCCGAGAGTCACCAATGAGGTTGATGGTAGTTCAGGACCGCTCTCTGGTTGTGGTAGGGTGGATCAGTTGCCCGAAGAAGGGTCTTGGCCCGAAACGTCACCCAACCCTTTTCTCCGGAGATGCTGCCTGTCCCGCTGAGTAACTCCGACTTTTTTTTGAGTCTATCTTCGGTGTAAACCGCCATCTGTGGTTCCTTGCTCCACAATCCCCTGACTTTTCCCGTTCTGAAGCTTGCGATAAGTCAATTGACCTTAATTCTGTGCTCCCGAGCGGGCCAAATGCAGATTATGGCCGGATAATCCTATTGTTGTCGTGTTGCCATTGTCTGTGCTTCAGCGAGGCAGAGAGCTGGGGCTGGAAAAGACATCTCTGTTGTGAACATTGATTACCATGCAGTACTTACAACAGCAACATCGCCCTGAACGCTAGCCGGCCGGCCAACGTAAATCTGAGGTAAGACCGATACCAAGAGCAGGGGCGGTAGAGTTGCTGCCTCACAGCGCCCGAGTCCCAGGTTCGATCGCGACTACGGGTGCTGCCTGTACGGAGTTTGCACGCTTTCCCCGTGACCTTTTCTCCGGGTGCTCCGGTCTCCTCCCGCCCTCCAAAGACGTGCAGGTTTGTAGGTTAAATTATGGCTTTGGTCAAATTATCGCTAGCGTGTGTAGGGTAGTGTGCGCAGGGATCGCTGGTCGGCGCGGACTCGGTGGGCCGAGGGGCCTGGTTCCTCACTGCATCTCCAGAAAATAATAAAGGAAAAGAAGAGGAAATTGTTGTTGGCTAGTTACCATAAAATGGAGCATTCGATGTTCATGCCGCTGGGTTGCAAACTACCCAAGTGGAATACGAGGCACTGTTCCTCCAGTGTGTGTGTGTGTGTGTGTGGTCTCACTCTGGCAGTGGAGGAGGCCCAGGACGGGAAGGTTGCCATGGGGACGGGAAGGGGATTTAAAATGGCGGCACGGTGGTGCAGCGGTAGTAGTTGCTGCCTTAACGGAGCCGACAGCAGCAGAGACCCGGGTTCCGTCCCGACTACGGGTGCTGTCTGTACGGAGTTTGCACGTTCTCCTCGTGACCCACCTGTGTTTTCTCCGAGATCTCCGGTTTCCTCCCGCACTCCGCGAGACTCCCGCGCGATCTATTCCTCTCATGATTTTGTGCTTGGCTTGGTATAAAATATAAATCATCCCTAGTGTGTGTGTAGGATAGTGTTAGTGTGCGGGGATCGCTGGTCGGCGCGGACTCGGTGGGCCGAAGGGCCTGTTTCCGCGCCGTATCGCTAAACGAAGCTAATCCCAGTCTAAAGGGCCTGTCCCACTTTCACGACCTAATTCACGACCTCTGCCCTTGACTCGTACTCGCAGGAGGTCGTAGGAGGTCATAGGAGGCCGCAGGTAGGCCGTAGCAGGTCGTGATGCTGGTCGTAGGTACCCGTGGCATCAAGTAGGTCGGGGCGTTTTTTCTGGCCTGATGTAAAATCTCCACGTAGGGAGGTGGGTTTGTACGACACTAGTGTATGAGCTATTGAAGGCTGACAGGTAATTAGGAGGTAAAGTAGGTTGGTTGGCCTTGAAAACAAGAGGGTTTGCTTACAGGATTAAGACAAAAAAATCTCCTTGTAATTGTTTAAGAAGGAACTGCAGAACTGCTGGAAAATCGAAGGTAGACAAAAATGCTGGAGAAACTCAGCGGGTGCAGCAGAATCTGTGGAGCGAAGGAAATAGGGACCGTTTCGGGACAAAACGTTGCCTATTTCCTTCGCTCCATAGATGCTGCCTCACCCGCTGAGTTCCTCCACCATTTTTGTCCACCTCCTTGTAACTGAAGGAAGTTGGCATTGAAGGGTTCGCTCCTGCAGTATCATAGCTCCATGGTCTCGTTTCCAAGTACAGCAAGGATTGACAGCAAGGGCTGAATCCAGAGACTCTGTGCTTGGCTTCCAGGGAGTTATTTGTGCATCCAAAAGCCTGTATTCTCCAGAATGGGATTGTTCCAGAGATCTCGCCCAGAGTAGGGGAATCGAGGACCAGAGACGATAGGTTTAAGGCAAGGGGGTTCCCAACCTTTTTCGTCCCGTTTATCCCCGGCAACTTTAATAGCACAAAACAATGTTAGTCCACTTATTGAGGGCGGGGGAGGCAGGTTCTCTGGATACTTTCAAGAGAGAGCTAGATAGGGCTCTTAAAGATAGCGGAGTCAGGGGAAATAGAAACATAGATAAAAGGTGCAGGAGTAGGCCATTCGGCCCTTCGAGCCTGCACCGCCATTCAATATGATCATGGCTGATCATCCAACTCAGTATCCCATACCTGCCTTCTCTCCATACCCTCTGATCCCCTTAGCCACAAGGGCCATATCTAACCCCCTCTTAAATATAGCCAATGAACTGGCCTCAACTACCCTCTGTGGCAGAGAGTTCCAGAGACCCACCTCTCTCTGTGTGAAAAAAGTCCTTCTCATCTCGGTCCTAAAGGATTTCCCCCTTATCCTTAAGCTGTGACCCCTTGTCCTGGACCTCCCCAACATCGGGAATTTTGTAAGTTTCTATAAGATCCCCTCTCAATCTTCTAAATTCTAGAGAATATAAACCCAGTCTATGCAGTCTTTGTTCATAAGACAGTCCTGACATCCCAGGAATCAGTCTGGTGAACCTTCTCTGTACTCCCTCTATGGCAATAATGTCCTTCCTCAGATTTGGAGACCAGAACTGTACGCAATACTCCAGGTGTGGTCTCACCAAGACCCTATACAACTGAAGTAGAACCTCCCTGCTCCTATACTCAAATCCTTTTGCTATGAAAGCTAACATACCATTTGCTTTCTTCACTGCCTGCTGCACCTGCATGCCTACTTTCAATGACTGGTGTACCATGACACCCAGGTCTCGTTGCATCTCCCCTTTTCCTAATCAGCCACCATTTAGATAATAGTTTGGGGAGAAGGCAGGAACGGGGTACTAATTTGGGGTTGATCAGCCATGATCACAGTGAATGGTGGTGCTGGCTCGAAGGGCCGAATGGCCTACTCCTGCACCTATTGTCTGTTGATGAACAACTAATGATGAACAGACACCGGTATACCAGAACCAAACAGAGTCAGTCAATGAGAAGAAATATGTACAAATCCCGAATCCACAAATGTACCCCCTGGGGAGGCGACATTTACCCCCCCCCCCCCCCCCCCCCCCCCCCGAGGTTAAATTTACCTCAAGTTGGGAACCTTTGGTTTAAGGTGAATGAGAATAGATTTAGTAGGAATCTGAGGGGTAAGCTTTTTCACACAAAGGATGATGGGTGTATGGAACGAGCTGCCAGAGGAGGTAGTTGAGGCTGGGACTATCCCAATGTTTAAGAAACACTTAAAGCCCTGTCCCACGGTATGAGTTAATTCCAAGAGCTCTCCCGAGTTTGCCCTGATGTGAGATTTACGGTAATGGCCGCTCGTCGGTACTCGGGGCTCTCGTGGACATTTTTCAACGTGTTGAAAAATCTTCACGAGTCTTCCCGAGCTTACCTGCCGTTAGCGAGCCTTCCCGAGTACCTGCCGTTAGCGTTACGAGCCGCTAAGAGACGTCCCCGAGCTCCGACGTACCCGCTATGTTCATTCTCCGTGCTTACCTACGAGTTTGAACTCGGGAGAGCTCTTGGAATGAACTCGTACAGTGGGACAGGGGTATTAGACAGGTACATGGATAGGACAGGATTGGAGGGATATGGACCAAATGCAGGCAGGTGGGACTAGTGTAGCTGGGACATGTTGGCCTGTGTGTGGGCGAGTTGGGCCGAAGGGCCTGTTTCCACACTGGATCACTCGATGACGATGAGTTTATGACTCAAAGAGCTGGATAGAAGGAGGACAGCTTCCAGTGACACATGGATCTAGGACCAAGACCCACAGTTGGAGGGCTGCACCGTTGAGGGACGGAGGAAGGAACTGCAGTCACTCAGCGGGACAGGCAGCGTCTATGGAGAGAAGGAATGGGTGACGTTTCGGGTCGAGGCCCTTCTTCAGACTGAGAGTCGGGGGAAATGAGATATAAAACAAATGAATAAAGAAATACAAAACGTGAAAAAAATCATGATGGGATTAGATAGGGTCGACACCAAGGCCAGGTCTCTATTCTTTGGAGAGCTGAAGGATGAGGGGTGATCTTATAGAGGTGTACATGTCATCAGAGGACGATAGACAATAGGTGCAGGAGGAGGCCATTCGGCCCTGCGAGCCAACACCGCCATTCAATGTGATCATGGCTGATCATCCCCAATCAGTACCCCGTTCCTGCCTTCTCCCCATATCCCCCGACTCCGCTATTTTAAGGACCCTATCTAGTTCTCTCTTGAACCATATAACCATGTAACAATTACAGCACGGAAACAGGCCCTCTCGGCCCTTCCAGTCCGTGCCGACCATTTATTTTCCCCTAGTCCCATCTACCTGCACTCAGACCATACCCCTCCATTCCCTTCCCGTCCATATACCTATCCACTTTACTTTTAAATGTTAAAATCGATCCTGCCTCCACCACTTCTGCTGGAAGATCATTCCACACAGCCACCACTCTCTGAGTAAAGAATTTCCCCCTCATGTTACCCCTAAACCTCTGTCCCTTAATTCTCATGTCATGCCCTCTTGTTTGAATCTTCCCTACCCTCAATGGGAAAAGCTTATCCACATCAACTGAAAGTCACAATAGATACACTTTTACCCAGAGTAGGGGAATCGAGAACCAGAGGACATAGGTTTAAGGTGAGGGGGGAAAAGATTTAACAGGAACCTGAGGTGGGTGTATGGAACGAGCTGCCGGAGGCGGTAGTTGAGGCAGGGACTATCACAGACATTTGGACAGCTGCATGGATAGGACGGGTTTGGAGGGATGTGTGCCAAACGCAGGCAGGTGGGACTAGTGTAGGTGGGGCATGTTGGTCGGTGTGGGCGAGTTGGGCCAAAGGGTTTGTTTCCACGCTGGGTAACTCTGAACGTTACCCTGAACTACAGAATTATACGGGAAAAGCCTTTACTGATTGCATCTCTGTTAGAAACATAGAAATTAGGTGCAGGAGTAGGCCATTCGGCCCTTCGAGCCTGCACCGCCATTCAATATGATCATGGCTGATCATCCAACTCAGTATCCCGTACCTGCCTTCTCTCCATACCCCCTGATCCCTTTAGCCACAAGTGCCACATCTAACTCCCTCTTAAATATAGCCAATGAACTGGCCTCAACTACCCTCTGTGGCAGAGAGTTCCAGAGACCCACCACTCTCTGTGTGATAACATAGACAATAGGTGCAGGAGGAGGCCATTCAGCCCTTCGATCCAGCACCGCCATTCAATGTGATCACGGCTGATCGTCCAAATTCAGATGCGCCTGTTTCCGCACTGTATTGCTAGACTAAACGTTGCAGATTTCTATCAGCCCCCCCCCCTCCTCCCCCTCAACGTGTGATAAATCCACAGCCTTCCTCTCTGCTCGGTGCGTGATACTACTGTGGGAATGCGGCACTGGGGATGCGTGCACTCCAGACTGCAGAGGTTTCTGTCCCGTCAAATTTGTGATCCAGTGTTGCGTTAAAACTGAAGCAATCGCATGTGACATCGGGTCCGCAGGGTCAGTGGGACCACATTGATTCACTGCTGGTTCAACCCACTGACAGAAACGGAGAGGGGGAGGGGGGGGGGGGAGAGAGAGAGGGAGAGAGAGAGGGGGAGGGAGAGGGAGGGAGAGGGAGGGAGAGGGAGGGAGGGAGAGGGAGGGAGGGAGAGGGGGAAGGAGGGAGAGGGAGAGAGGGAGAGAGAGGGAGGGAGAGGGTTTTCTGCGGAGAGGAGGAGACCGTGTTCCACGTGTATATGGAGCATGAGAGGTTACTGCCCCTGTACCAATATCTGAAGGGGCTGTTCCTCAAGTTCTGGCTGCATTTTAGCCCGACAATCCTGGTGTTCGGACACAAGGCAGGGAGTGGGGAGAGCCGAGGGGGGGGGGGGGGGGGGGGACTTACCTGTCAGTTTGCTTCTGGGCCTGGCTAAGATGGCCATTGGCGGGTCCAGGCAGCGGGCGGTCGATGGTCAGGCTAGAGTCAGCTGCCTGCCCCTCTTTCGGGCCTACGTCCGTGCACGTGTGTCCCTGGAGAGGGAACACGCGGTGTCCACGGGGACTCTGGAGGCCTTCCGTTAACGCTGGACACCGCGTGGGGTTGAGAGTATTGTAAACAATGACTGTACTGTTGTACTACGATGATTTGTTTGTTATAGTGTGATTTTTTGATTATGTTTTGATGTGTTGTATTATGATTGTGTCGAATAAAGTTTTTGAAAAAGGAAAAAAAAGGAAGGGAGAGGGGGAGAGAGGGAGACAAAGAGACTGTGTGTGTGTACGATAAAGAGACGGTGTGCGAGAGAGAGTGCGTCTGTGAGAGATCAAGTGTGTAAGAGAGAGAGAGAGAGAGAGAGCGTTTAAGAAAGAACCGCAGATGCTGGAAAATCAAAGGTAGACACAAATGCTGGAGAAACTCAGCGGGTGAGGCAGCGTCTATGGAGCGAAGGAAATGGGCAGTGTTTCGGGACGAAACCCTATTTTTAAGGCAGAGATAGATAGATTCTTGATTAGTGCGGCTGTCAGAGGTTTCTGCCTTAAAAATATCCACAGCCTGCTACGGCAAATAATTCCACAGATTCACCACCCTCTGACTAAAGGAATTCCTCCTCATCTCCTTCCTAAAGGAACGTCCTTTAATTCTGAGGCTGCGACGTCTAGTCTTCGACTCTCCCACTAGTGGAAACATCCTCTCCACATCCACTCTGTCCAAGCAGAGAGAGATAGATTCTGGGGGGGTTACACAAAAGGCTGGAGAAACTCAGCGGGTGCAGCAGCATCTGAGGAGCGAAGGAGATAGGCGACGTTTCGGGTCGAGACCCTTCTTCAATCCAGAGATAGATTCTGGATTAGTGCGGGTGTCGGGGGTTGTGGGGAGGAGGCAGGGAGAGTGGAGTTAGGAGGGAGAGATAGATCAGACTTGATGGGCCGAACGGCCTCTAATTCTGCTCCTCTCACTCCTAAGTGCGGATTGACCAGTGCCTTCAAAAGCCTCAGCACGACATCCCTATAAATAAAAGATCAGGGGGCTCCAGGATGTTGTGAATCATTGAGAGACAGCTCAGGGGATCAGTGAGTTGCTGTGGCTTTGTGAAGGCTGCAGACCAACAATGATGAATTGGCTTGTGTTTTGAAGAATGACAGTATATTAGTTTTCACGAAGCAACAATCCCTCAGCAACCTCACTGCTCTGAGCTCGGCTAAAGTGGCCTAACCTTTATCTGCCCACAAGGAGCGCGTCAGGCTACAGCCCCTGAATATTGTGAAGGGGCTCCTTGGACAATAGACAATAGGTGCAGGAGTAGGCCATTCGGCCCTTCGAGCCAGCACCGCTTCAATAGACAATAGACAATAGGTGCAGGAGTAGGCCATTCGGCCCTTCGAGCCAGCACCACTTCAATAGACAATAGACAATAGGTGCAGGAGTAGGCCATTCGGCCCTTCGAGCCAGCACCGCTTCAATAGACAATGGACAATAGGTGCAGGAGTAGGCCATTCGGCCCTTCGAGCCAGCACCACCATTCACGGCTGATCATCCCCAATCAGTACCCCGTTCCTGCCTTCTCCCCATATCCCCTGACTCCGCTATCTTTAAGAGCCCTATCTAGCTCTCTCTTGAAAGTATCCAGAGAACCGGCCGCCACCGCCCTCTGAGGCAGAGAATTCCACAGACTCACAACTCTCTGTGAGAAAAAGTGTTTCCTCATCTCCGTTCTAAATGGCTTACTCCTTATTCTTAAACTGTGGCCCCTGGTTCTGGACTCCCCCAACATCGGGAACATGTATCCTGCCTCTAACGTGTCCAAACCCTTAATAATCTTTGGTCGGGGATGGGTGAGGCGGGAAGGAGCTGCGGATGTTTGTTTACCCCCCGGTGAGAGGGACTCGGACGGTGCCCAAGGTCAGGATTGAACGCTGGTCTCTGGCGCTGTGAGCAGGGTGGCCAACTGTCCCGTGTTAGCCGGGACATCCCGTATATTGGGCTAAATTTGTTTGTCCCGTACGGGACCGCCCTTGTCCCATATTTGACCACTGCTACTCGGGTCGAGGGGACTGTCGGGTCGGAGCGCCGCGTCCGGCCCCGCCTCACCCGTCCCGACGTAGTGCAGCCCATGGAGTGCAGCAGCAGCAGCAGCAGCGCCTCGCCCGTGGCCCCGTCGGTCGGTCGGCAGCCCGGCCAGCTGTCCGAGCTCCGGACCTTCGCTTACCGCCGACACCACCACCACCCCTCCTTCTCACGGACGATCGTCGGTCCATGAGTTGGATGGGGCATCGGACTTTGGACCGGGCCAAACCTCCTCAGCTGGCCCGCCGGCTGGGCTTTGTGTGCAGTCCAGCACCCGGGCCGACTCATCATTCACCCAGCCACGGCCCAGTCGGTCAACGAATTGCCGTGGGGAATTTGTCCCGTATTTTGACCGTTTGCCCCTTGCTTGGGAGTGGGACAGTTGGCGACCCCGAGCTGTGTGGCAGCAACTCTACCCGCTGAGCCACTGTGCCGCTCCCCATTTGGAAAACACTTTTGGGGGGGGTTCCCATGCCTGATAGTAGCTATAGAAATGCAGCAGGATCTACAAGCCCGGCGGTCGTGGGTGTCGGTAAATCGGAGCAAAGAATTCTGGTTTAGTTTAATTTAGAGACACAGCGCTGAAACAGGGCCCTCACCATATCTGAGGAAGGATGTGCTGGCTCTGGGGAGGGTCCAGAGGAGGTTTACAAGAATGATCCCAGGAGTGAGTGGGTTGATCATATGATGAGTGTTTGTCGGCACTGGGCCTGTACTCGCTGGAGTTTAGAAGAATGAGGGGGGTCACCTCATGGAAATTTACAGAATAGTGAAAGGCCTGGATAGAGTGGATGTGGAGAGGATGTTTCCACCAGTGGGAGAGTCTAGGACCAGAGGTCACAGCCTCAGAATTAAAGGACGTTCTTTTAGGAAGGAGATGAGGAGAAATTTCTTCAGTCAGAGGGTGGTGAATCTGTGGAATTCTTTGTCACAGACGGCTGTGGAGGCCAAGTCAGCGGATATATTTAAGGTAGAGATAGATAGATTCTTGATTAGTGCGGGTGTCAGAGGTTATGGGGAGAAGGCAGGAGAATGGGGGTTGGGAGGGAGAGATAGATCAGCCACGATTGAATGGTGGAGTAGACTTGATGGGCCGAATGGCCTAATTCTACCCCCTATCACATGACCTTATGACTAGCACTATCCTACAAATGAGGAGCAATTTCTACAGAAGTCGATTAACCGACAAACCTGAGTGTGGGAGGGAACCGGAGCACCCGGAGGAAGCCCAAGCAGGTTAAGGGGGGGGGGGGGGGGAACGTGCAAACTCCACACAGACAGCGCCCGTAGTCGGGATCGAACCGGGGTCTCCGGCGTTTGGGAGGCAGCGACTCTACCGCTGTTTTTTCTGCTCCTCTGGTCACGGGCGTCTGGAGGGCAGACTGTGAGCTGGCTGAGAGGCTTATGGAAGGGATGTTCAGGGTTTAGTGTCTGGGTAGCAGGAGATATATGTCTAATGACGGTGGTGCGAGCGAGATTCGGACGCTGAAGGAGGCTGGAGATGTGGAACGGCTGTAGTTTAATCTGTGGACAAGGCCCAAAGAAAACATAGAAAATAGGTGCAGGAGGAGGCCATTCGGCCCTTCGAGTCAGCACCGCCATCCCGGGTGGGTGAAGAACCGTGACGGGACTTTTAACGCAGAGAGAGCATTTTATTTGTTGTTCAAAGCAGAACCTGTGGAAGTTCAGGAATGGTGAGTAGACGGGACTTGCGTTTTTAAGTTGCTCAAGAAGGAACTGCAGATGCTGGAAAATCGAAGGGAGACAAAATCGCTGGGGAAACTCAGCGGGTGCGGCAGCATCTATGGAGCGAAGGAAATAGGCGACGTTTCGGAACGAAACGTTGCCTATTTCCTTCGCTCCATGGATGCTGCCGCACCCGCTGAGTTTCTCCAGAGATTTTGCCTACTTGCGTTTTTAAGTTTAGTTTAGTTGCCAGATACAGCGCGGAATCAGGCCCTTCGGCCCACCGAGTCCGCGCCGACCAGCGATCCCCGCGCGCTAACACTGTCCTACACGCACCGGGGACATTTTGCATACAAACCTAGCCAATAAACCTACAAACCTGCACGTCTTTGGAGTGTGGGAGGAAACCGGAGCACCCGGAGGAAACCCACGCGGGTCACGGGGAGAACGTGCAAACTCCGTACCGACAGCACCCGCGGTCAGGATCGAACCCGGGTCTCTGGCGCTGTGAGGCAGTGGCTCTACCCGCTGTGCCACCGTGCAGAGGCCAATAAACTTGCCTTGACTTATAACCATATAACAATTACAGCACGGAAACAGGCCTTCTCGGCCCTTCCAGTCCGTGCCGACCATTTATTTTCCCCTAGTCCCATCTACCTGCACTCAGACCATACCCCTCCATTCCCTTCCCATCCATATACCTATCCACTTTACTTTTAAATGTTAAAATCGATCCTGCCTCCACCACTTCTGCAGGAAGATCATTCCACACAGCCACCACTCTCTGAGTAAAGAAGTTCCCCCTCATGTTACCCCTAAACCTCTGTCCCTTAATTCTCATGTCATGCCCTCTTGTTTGAATCTTTCCTACCCTCAATGGGAAAAGCTTATCCACGTCAACTCTGTCTATCCCTTTCATCATTTTAAAGACCTCAATCAAGTCCCCCCTTAACCTTCTGCGCTCCAAAGAATAAAGACCCAACTTGTTCAACCTTTCTCTGTAACTTAGTTGCTCTGTGCTCTCTCTATTTTGTTGACTTCTGTGTAAAAAGGAACTGCAGAAGATGATTTAAACCGAAGATAGGCACTAAAAGCCGGAGTAACTCAGCGGGACCGGCAGCATCTCTGGAGAGAAGGAATGGGTGACGTTTCAGGGTCGAGACCCTTCTTCGGGCTGAGAGTCAGAGGAGGGGGATACGAGAGATGTAGACGGGGATGTGGAGAGATGTAGAACAAATGAATGAAAGATACGCTAAAAAGTAACGATGATCAAGGAAAAGTGGAGCCCACAATGCTCTATTGTTGGCTGTGGGGTAGATGGCAACGAGTTATACAGGCAGAAGGATTGGACGACGTCTCTGGTCGAGACTCTTCTTTACCACAGTCGCTGCCTCAAAACGTCTGGCAGCATCATCAAGGACCCACACCACCCTGGCCACACACTCATCTCCCCGCTACCTTCAGGTAGAAGGTACAGGAGCCTGAAGACTGCAACGACCAGGTTCAGGAATAGCTACTTCCCCACAGCCATCAGGCTATTAAACAAAACTCTGATCATTAATAGCCCATTATCTGTTATTTGCACTTGATCAGTTTATTCATTCATGTGTGTATATATTTATATAACGGTATATGGACACACTGGTCTGTTCTGTAGTCAATGCCGTCTATATTCTGTTGGGTTGAAGCAAAGCAAGAATGTCATTGTCCTATCAAGGACACACGACAATAAACTCACTTGGACTTGAACTTCTTCAGATTGAGGGTCAGGGGAGAAGGGAAACGAGAGATATAGACGGTGATGTGGAGCGTTGAAGAATAATGGATTAAAAATATGCTTAAAAGTAGCGATGACAAAGGAAACAGGCCATTGGTGGCTTTTCTGTCCGGTGAAAATGAGTGGTTGAATGGCACAGTAGACATGATGGGCCGAATGGCCTTATTCTGCTCCTATCACTTATGAACCTTTTCCACTCAGAGGGTGGTGGGTAAATGGAACCAGCTGCCAGAGGCAGGCAATGTAACGATATTTAATGGACACTCCTCAAACACAAGAAGATAGATACTTGGACAGGAGCATGGATAGGACAGGTTTAGGGGGATATGGACCAAACGCAGGCAGGATGCCTCGTGACTCAGCGGGCCGAAGGGCCTGGTTTTCGCACTGTATCTCTGAACTAATCTAAACAAGTCGGAATAAGGGTCTTGACCCAAAACGTCACCCGTTCTTGCTATTGAGGGAGTGCAGCGTAGGTTCACCAGGTTAATTCCCGGGATGGCGGGACTGTCATTCATATGCTGAGAGGATGGAGCGGCTGGGCTTGTACACTCTGGAATTTAGAAGGATGAGAGGGGATCTTATTGAAACATATAAGATCATTAAGGGTTTGGACACGCTAGAGGCAGGAAACATGTTCCCGATGTTGGGGGAGTCCAGAACCAGGGGCCACAGTTTAAGAATAAGGGGTAAGCCATTTAGAATGGAGATGAGGAAACACTTTTTCTCACAGAGAGTTGTGAGTCTGTGGAATTCTCTGCCTCAGAGGGCGGTGGAGGCCGGTTCTCTGTATAATTTCATAATTATGGAAATAGGGAGCTAGATAGGGCTCTTGAAGATAGCGGAGTCAGGGGATTTGGGGAGAAGGCAGGAACGGGGTACTGATTGGGGATGATCAGCCATTATCACATTGAATGGCGGTGCTGGCTCGAAGGGCTGAATGGCCTACTCCTGCACCCAAGAGCGGAACTCGCTATCAAAAACACGGAGGGGACGGGGGACACAAGTTTTTGGCGGCCACGCGAGCATGCGCGCACTCACCCACGTTATGTCCCGCCCCCATTACCTGCTGACCGATGTCTCTCTCGTCCAATTGGCGCCCTCGATCAGCAGACCCACCTCCACTGTCTCGAGGAGAGCGGAGATTTTAAAATCCGGATGACAAAAACTTTGGGGGGGGGGGGGGGGGGATGTCCCCCACCTCTCAAAATATGGAGGGGACCCCGGGTTTTCCGCACCTGCCTACACCTATTGCCTCTTGTCCCGGTGTGGATAAATGTGAGGTTATCCACTTTGGTGGCAAAAATAGGAAAGCAGACTATTATCTAAATGGTGGCCGATTAGGAAAAGGGGAGATGCAGCGCGACCTGGGTGTCACGGTACACCAGTCATTGAAAGGAGGCATGCAGGTACAGCAGGCAGTGAAGAAAGCAAATGGTATGTTAGCTTTCATAGCAAAAGGATTTGAGTATAGGAGCAGGGAGGTTCTACTTCAGTTGTATAGGGTCTTGGTGAGACCACACCTGGAGTATTGCGTACAGTTCTGGTCTCCAAATCTGAGGAAGGACATCATTGCCATAGAGGGAGTGCAGAGAAGGTTCACCAGACTGATTCCTGGGATGTCAGGACTGTCTTATGAACAAAGACTGCATAGACTCGGTTTATACTCTCTAGAATTTAGGAGATTGAGAGGGGATCTTATAGAAACTTACAAAATTCTTAAGGGGTTGGACAGGCTAGATGCAGGAAGATTGTTCCCGATGTTGGGGAGGTCCAGCACAAGGGGTCACAGCTTAAGGATAAGGGGGGAATCCTTTAGGACCGAGATGAGAAGGACTTTTTTCACACAGAGAGTGGTGGGTCTCTGGAACTCTCTGCCACAGAAGGTAGTTGAGGCCAGTTCATTGGCTATATTTAGGAGGGAGTTAGATGTGGCCCTAAGGGGATCAGAGGGTATGGAGAGAAGGCAGGTACGGGATACTGAGTTGGATGATCAGCCATGATCAAATTGAATGGCGGTGCAGGCTCGAAGGGCCGAATGGCCTACTCCTGCACCTAATTTCTATGTTTCTATCCCAGAAATGCTGCCTGCGTGCCGCAGATGCTGAGTTACTCCGGCATTTTGTGTCTATCTTCGACTTAAAGCGGCATCTGTAGTTCTGTCCTAAACTGAACATTTGGTGACTTTGACTGGCATGATGAGCTGTAACTTCTCTCGGTGTCGCTCTGTGTCTGTAATAACTGGTTGCGGCAGCACTGCGATGATGTGCATGAATTGCCAAGTATATTGCCCTGGCAATTTCACAATCTCGTCCCTTTATTGGACGTGTAAAAGGGAAAGGAAGTCAGGCATCAGCCTGCGTTTTGGCCATCTCCGCCGTTGACTGAAGCCCCCAGCGTGAGACCGTAGAGCGCAGAAATATCCTCTTTAGGGCCGGCTGAAGTCAAACACAATTTTCAATTTCTTTCAGTTGAACAGGAGAGGGGCCTCGAGCCAACTGATTGCAGATAGCTCATCGAATGCAGACTATTCCAAATTGGAAAATGGATATTTACCCAAGGAATAATGGCACCCTTGCCGTGCGTATTCAAGTGCATCTAACCTGCACGTTCATGTACAGGGCCCATGAGAGTTCCTGGTGTAAGAAGGAACTGGTTTAAACCGAAGATAGACACAAAAAGCTGGAGTAACTCAGCGGGACAGAATGTGATCATGGCTGATCATCCCCAATCAGTACCCCGTTCCTGCCTTCTCCCCATATCCCCTGTCTCCACTACGGGGAACTGATTGGGGATGATCAGCCATGATCATATCGAATGGCGGTGCTGGCTCGAAGGACCGAATGGCCTACTCCTGCACCTATTTTTGTACAAAGCATTGGTGAGACCAATTCTGGAGTATGGTGTACAATTTTGGTCGCCTAATTATAGGAAGGATGTCAACAAAATAGAGAGAGTACAGAGGAGATTTACTAGAATGTTGCCTGGGTTCCAGCAACTAAGTTACAGAGAAAGGTTGAACAAGTTAGGTCTTTATGCTTTGGAGCGCAGAAGGTTAAGGGGGGACTTGATTGAGGTCTTTAAAATGATGAAAGGGATAGACAGAGTTGATGTGGATAAGCTTTTCCCATTGAGGGTAGGAAAGATTCAAACAAGAGGGCATGACATGAGAATTAAGGGACAGAAGTTTAGGGGTAACATGAGGGGGAACTTCTTTACTCAGAGAGTGGTGGCTGTGTGGAATGATCTTCCAGCAGAAGTGGTGGAGGCAGGATCGATTTTAACATTTAAAAGTAAAGTGGATAGGTATACGGACGGGAAGGGAATGGAGGGGTATGGTCTGAGTGCAGGTAGATGGGACTAGGGGAAAATGAATGGTCGGCACGGACTGGAAGGGCGTGTTTCCGTGCTCTAATTGTTATATGGTTATATTATTTTTCCCCGTTTCCTATGTTGAATCATCCATCACAGAAAGCTGACTCCCCTCTCAACATGGGCATTGCACAGCAGGCTGTAGTGTGGAGAACTGCAGAAGCCGTGCCTGAGCCTGCTAATGGGGTGAAATTCCTTTGGTAATGAAGTGTTTAACAAGTTCATGTAAAATTTTAACACCGTCATTAAAATGTTTATCTTTAGCGGGTCGAATGGATGCTACAAGTATGTGGGGAGTAATTCCACATAAACTCAGCCGTGTGAATTAGAGCCCTGTATAACGCAGCTGAAGAATCGTGCATAATATTTCAATAAAGATATGCCGTAGGAAGTCGATAACTCCTAATAATTAATGGCTCACATCCGCTGCATCATTTCCACAGCTAAAAGCGTTACCAACCCAGGTCCATGGAAGTGCCTCGCAAACAACTTATCACCAGGACTTTTTTGCATATCTTTCCTTCATTGGAGCATTGTGTGCAGTTTTGGTCCCCACATTTGAGGAAGGACGTTCTTGCTATTGAGGGAGTGCAGCGTAGGTTCACCAGGTTAATTCCCGGGATTGCGGGACTGTCACACGCTGAGAGAATGGAGCGGCTGGGCTTGTACACTCTGGAGTTTAGAAGGATGAGAGGGGATCTCATTGAAAGATTGTTAAGGGCTTGGACTCCCTAGAGGCAGGAAACATGTTCCCGATGTTGGGGGAGTCCAGAACCAGGGGGCCACAGTTTAAGAATAAGGTGTAAGCCATTTAGAACGGAGACGAGGGAACACTTTTTCTCACAGTGAGAGAGCGGTGAGTCTGTGGAATTCTCTGCCTGAGAGGGCGGTGGAGGCCGGTTCTCTGGATGCTTTCAAGAGAGAGCTAGATAGGGCTCTTAAAGATAGCGGAGTCAGGGGATATGGGGGGAGAAGGTATGAACGAGGTACTGATTGGAGATGCTCAGCCATGATCACGTTGAATGGCGGTGCTGGCTCGAAGGGCCGAATGGCCTACTCCTGCACCTATTGTCTATTGTCTATTGAGTCCGTGCCGACCAGCGATCCCCGCACACTAACGCCATCCGACGCACACTAGGGGCAATTTATATTTACACCAAGTCAACGAGCCTACAAACCTGTATATCTTTGGAGGAAACCGGAGCTCCTGGAGGAAACCCACGCAGGTCACGGGGAGAACGCACAAACTCCGTACAGACAGCACCCGTAGTCAGGGTCGAACCCGGGTCTCTGGCGCTGTGAGGCAGCAACTCTACCGCTGCGCCACCGTGCCGTGTGAATATAAATTGATGAAAACAATATTTACACAGAAATCAAAACCTTGCAACATATTGCAAGTGTAATTTCTGCAACGATAGAGCCACAAATGTAATATTCATGGATCTATAATATTGCGTTATCATTTTGCTTCAGAGATCTTTTGGCCTCTTTGATTCATTTCCACTTTGCTATTCTGATTTCATTTAAAGATTCGATGAACATTAATACCGATATAATGATTCACGCTCACCTTTGCTCATTGATCCAATAACTAGAAAATTATTTCTGTATAGATTTTGGTCTCTGCATGTTACAAAGGAAGACCAAGGGAGGAATTTAGAAGGATGAGAGGGGATCTTACAGAAACATATAAAAATTCTTAAGGGATTGGACAGGCTAGATGCAGGAAAACTGTTCCCCATGTTGGGGGAGTCCAGAACCAGGGGCCACACAGTTTAAGGATAAGGGGGTCGGCCATTTAGCACTGAGATGAGGAAAAACCTTTTCACCCAGAGAGTTGTGATTCTGTGGAATTCTCTGCCACATAAGGCAGTGGTGGCTTTCAAGAGAGAGTTAGATTTAGTTCTTAGGGCTAACGGAATCAAGGGATAAGGGGGAGCAAGCAAGAACGGGGTACTGATTTTCGATGATCAGCCATGATCATTTTCAATGGCGGTGCTGGCTCGAAGGGCCGAATGGCCTACTCCTGCACCTACATTTTATCTTTCAATGTACTAAGTCTAAAGGACAATTGGCGGTTTCAAAAGGAGTTAGATCAATATCCGTTGCCAAGTGAGAATGAGGGTTATGGAGACATTAGCTGTTCTCCAATGCCCCTGTCCCACTTAGGAAACCTGAACGGAAACCTCTGGAGACTTTGCGTCCCACCCAAGGTCTCCATGCGGTTCCCGGAGGTTTTTGGCCATTAGGGAGACTGACAGAAACCTCCGGGAACCGCACGGAAACCTTGGGTGGGGCGCAAAGTCTCCAGAGGTTTCCATTCAGGTTTCCTAAGTGGGACGGGGGCAGAAGCCTCTTTGTTCTCAGCTGTGGTCGGTGAAATGGTGACCGGGGCACGGAAACCATCACCAAGTCCTGGCCCGGCTGGGGGAATAAAACCATTGATGTTCTGTGGTGCGGTGGCGCAGCGGTAGAGTTGCTGCCTCACAGCGCCAGATGCCCGGGTTCGATCCCGACTACGGGCGCTGTCTGTACGGAGTTTGCACGTTCTCCCCGTGACCTGCGTGGGTTTTCACCGAGATCTTCGGATTCCTCCCACACTCCAAAGATGTGCAGGTTTGTGGGTTAATTGGCTTGGTGTAAATGCAAAAATTGCCCCTATTGTTTGTAGGGTAGTGTTAGTGTACGGGGATCACTAGTCGGCACGGACTCGGTGGGCCGAAGGGCCTGTTTCCACGCTGTATCGCCAAAACTAGATCGCAAACTAAAACTGATCGCAAGGAGACAAACCAAAGTGCCTTTTATAGACACAAAATGCTAGAGTAACTCAGCGGGACAGGCAGCTTCTCTGGAGAGAAGGGACGGGTTTTATCGGGATGCATCACAGCTTGGTTTGGGAAGAGCTCCATCCAAGACTGCAAGAAATCCCAGTGAAATTGACTGTGGAGGGATTGGGGGAATTCTACAGATACGTCATCCTCTGAGGAAAGAAATTCCTCCTCATCTCCTTCCTAAAGGAATGTCCTTTAAGAATTCTCTGCCACAGAAGGCAGTGAAGGCAGTGGAGGAAGAAGACTAGCCTATCTCCTTCGCTCCTTAGATGCTGCTGCACCCGCTGAGTTTCTCCAGCCTTTTGTGTACCGCCAATTCACTGGATGCTTTCAAGAGAGAGTTAGATTTAGCTCTTCGGGCTAACGGAATCAAGGGATATGGGGAGAAGGCAGGAACGGGGCACTGATTCTGGATGATCAGCCATGATCATATTGAATGGCGGTGCTGGCTCGAAGGGCCGAATGGCCTACTCCTGCACCTATTTTCTATGTTCCTATGTTTAAAAAAAATTCTGAGGCTGTGACCTCTGGACCTGGACTCTCCCACTAGTGGAAACATCCTCTCCACATCCACCCCATGCAGGTCTGCAGCCCATTACTTCTGAGCTTTGAAGTCAAATCCCAATTCACCTGCGGGTCTAGACATCAGAATGCTTCACCAGGGGCCTCCAGTGTCAGAGGCAGCATGAGTGGCCTGTTTCTGCTCTGCACGTTGCATATAATCGAGCGCAGGTTTTGCATTCCTCCCCGTCCATTCTGGGAGCTGGCCCAAACGTATAAATACTTTGCACAGGCACAAAGCAAGCTCGAGTAACTCAGCGGGACAGGCGGCATCTCTGGAGAGAAGGAGTAGGTGGGGGGGGAAAGGAATCGGTTTCAGGCCGAGGCCCTTCGCCAGAGATGCTGCCTGTCCCGCCGAGTTACTCCAGCATTTTTGTGGCAGCATCTTTGGCTAAGACCAGCGCCTGCAGTTCCTTCCGACACATTTTAAACTTTTTTTGTTTGTTTGTTTTTGTTAGAAGGAAGTACAATAGTGTGGTACTTGAGTACCTAATACACACATACATATTTCCATTCTTGTACAACTTCGTGCTTTTGATTTAATAATAAAAGAACAGTGGGAGAAAAAATAAATAAAGAGTGTCGGAACAGATCGACAAGCGAGTAGCGACAGGTAGCAAAATAAATAAAGATCATAGAAGAGAAGCTGAAAAGATTGAAATACAAGGAGAAAGTAGAGAAAAGAGAGATTAGGAGAGATCGACCTAGTTCGTATTTTTGCCCGTCCGTCACCCGGTTCTAAACCATTTAATTTCTGAGGTTACGTTATGTTGCACCATATGCTTGCTAAAAGTTGATAAAAGGAGACCGAGTCATTTTAAACTTTAAACTAAAGTTTGAACGAAGGAGTTAAGGGCCTGTCCCACCAGCATGCAACTCCATGCGATGAGCGCGACCTCACGTGGTCGCTTGAGCCGTCCGGCGTCGCGGGGCCAGTCCCACTTCGATCGCCGGAGCCGTGCGGAATTGTGCGGAGTTCGTCCCGACATCGCGCGGGGCTTCGAAAAACTGACTATATTCAAAAATTCCGCGCGGCAACGGCTTGTCGGCTCGCAGTCGCCTCGACGCATTACTCGCCGCCCCGACATCATGCCTCTGTGAACCTATCTGTAGTTGTCTCCGTGACCCTCTATGTGTGTGTGTGTGCCTCTGTGCCCCTCTCTGTGTGCCCCTCTCTGTCCTGTCCAACTTACCTTAGACTTCGCTCCAAGTTCGCCTCGCTTTGCACCGCGTTGCGCCACTCACCCGACCTCCGCGCGGCCTTCGCTGCCGGTTTGGTCGCGCTTGCCGCATGCAGGCGCATGCTGGTGGGAACGGCCCTGTACAGGGATCACCCGACCTCCGCGCGGCCCCCGCTTCTAGTTTGATCGCGTTCATCGCATGGAGTTGCATGCTTGTAGGACAGGCCCTTTACTGCATGGAAATTCAAATAAGGTCGACTCTCCATTGCGTTTAGTTTAGTTTAGAAATACAGTGTGGAAACAGGCCCTTTGGCCAGCTGGGTCCGCGCTGACCAGCGATCACCCCGTGCAGTGATCAGGTGATCACCAGCTCTATTCTATGTACTAGCGACAATTTACATTTAACCTTCAAAGTCTGAAGAAGGGTCTCGACCCGAAACGTCACCTATTCCATTTCACCAGAGACGCTGCCTGACCCGCTGAGTTACTCCAGCGTTTTGTGTCTATCTCCGGCGTCAACCAGCATCTGCAGTTCGCAACTTGGAGTGCGGGAGGAAACCGGAGCAACCGGGAGAAAAACCCACGCGGGTCACGGGGGAGCATGTGCAAACTCCGCACAGACAAGCACCCGTAGTCAGGATGGAACCCGGGTCTCTGGCGCTGTGAGGCAGCAGCTCTACCCGCTGCGCCACTGTGCCCGCCCGATAGTAGCTGTGAATCCATTCGAATCTTTGCGGCGTTAAATTTATTCCCGCACAGCCGTGGCCATTTATTGTAACAATTATGTGGTTTCCCACAGAGGGAGAGGCGCATAATTACATCTTTGGAGGGGGCCAGTTAAGTAGGCCGGTTCAACGAGCAGCCAAAATCACTATCAATTATTCACAATTTAGGAGGATGACGGGCGATCTTATAGAGGTGTACAAAATCATGAGAGGATTTCTCATCCGCACTAATCAAGAATCTATCTACCTCTGCCTTAAAAACATTTTAAAACTTTTCTATTAACCATATAACCATATAACAATTACAGCACGGAAACAGGCCCTTCTCGGCCCTTCCAGTCCGTGCCGACCATTTATTTTCCCCTAGTCCCATCTACCTGCACTCAGACCATACCCCTCCATTCCCTTCCCGTCCATATACCTATCCACTTTACTTTTAAATGTTAAAATCGATCCTGCCTCCACCACTTCTGCTGGAAGCTCATTCCACACAGCCACCACTCTCTGAGTAAAGAAGTTCCCCCTCATGTTACCCCTAAACTACTGTCCCTTAATTCTCATGTCATGCCCTCTTGTTTGAATCTTCCCTACCCTCAATGGGAAAAGCTTATCCACGTCAACTCTGTCTATCCCTTTCGTCATTTTAAAGACCTCAATCAAGTCCCCCCTTAACCTTCTGCGCTCCAAAGAATAAAGACCTAACTTGTTCAACCTTTCTCTGTAACTTAGTTGCTGGAACCCAGGCAACGTTCTAGTAAATCTCCTCTGTACTCTCTCTGTACTCTTCTGTTTAAAACAAGAAGTGGTACATTAAATGTATTATATTCTTTTTGGTTTATACTATTGTACATTCTAATAAAAAATATTAAAAAAAAATAAATAAATCATGAGAGGAATAGATCGGGTAGATGCACAGAGTCTCTTGCCCAGAGTAGGGGAATCGAGGACCAGAGGGCATAGGTTTAAGGTGAAGGGGTAAAAAATGTAATAGGAATCTGAGGGGTAACTTTTCCACACAGAGGGTGGTGGGTGTGTGGAACAAGCTGCCAGATGAGGTGGTTGAGGCTGGGACTATCCCAACGTTTAAAAAAAACAGGTACTTGGATCGGACAGGTTTAGAGGGATACGGGACGAGCTTGCATTGGGCATCTCAGCCAGTATGAATGAGTTGGGCCGAAGGGCCTGTTTCTATGCAGATGGAATATAGTGTAACAAAGTGTGGAGTCGTGCATTCTGGTCGTAGGAATAAAGGCGTAGACTATTTTCCAAATGGGGAATCCAGAAATGGGACTTGGGAATGCTGGTGCAGGATTCCCAAAAAGCTGATCTGCGAGTCGAATTGGTCGTAAAGAAAGCAAACTGAATGCCAGTATTTATTTCATGAGGGCTTGTGTACAAAAACAGGGATGTAACGCTGAGGCTCTATGAGGCGCTGGTCAGGACGCATTTGGAGTATTGTGAGCAAGTTTGGGGCCCGTATCTGAGGAAGGATGTGCCGGCTCTGGAGAGGGTCCAGTGGAGGTTTACAAGAATGATCCCAGGAATGAGTGGGTTAACCTATGATGAGCGTTTGACAGCACTGGGCCTGCACTCGCTGGAGTTTAGAAGCATGAGGGGGGACCTCATTGAAACTTACAGAATAGTGAAAGACTTGGATAGAGTGGACGTGGAGAGGATGTTTCCACTGGTGGGAGAGTCTCGGACTAGGGGAATGGGGTTGAGAGTGGAAGACAGATCAGCCATGATTGAATGGACTCGATGGGCCGAATGGCCTAATTCTGCTCCTATCACTAATGAATTTATCATTTGCGGCACGGAGATTGTGGGCCGAAGGGCCTGTTCCTGCGCTGTGTTGTTCTATGTTGGATAGAGCGGATGTGGAGAGGATGTTTCCACCAGTGGGAGAGTCTAGGACCAGAGGTCACGGCCTCAGAATTAAAGGACGTTATGTTAGTAGTTAGTAGACGTTAGTAGAGTATAGGAGCAGGGAGGCTCTACTTCAGTTGTATAGGGTCTTGGCGAGACCACACCTGGAGTATTGCGTACAGTTCTGGTCTCCAATTCTGAGGAAGGACATTCTTGCCATAGAGGGAGTGCAAAGAAGGTTCACCAGACTGATTCCTGGGATGTCAGGACTGTCTTATGAAGAAAGACTGCATAGACTTGGTTTACACTCTCTAGAATTTAGGAGATTGAGAGGGGATCTTATAGAAACTTACAAAATTCTTAAGGGGTGGGACAGGCTAGATGCAGGAGGATTGTTCCCGATGTTGGGGAGGTCCAGGACAAGGGGTCACAGCTTAAGGATAAGGGGGAAATCCTTTAGGACCAAGATGAGAAGGACTTTTTTCACACAGAGAGTGGTGGGTCTCTGGAACTCTCTGCCACAGAGGGTAGTTGAGGCCAGTTCATTGGCTATATTTAAGAGGGAGTTAGATGTGGCCCTTGTGGCTAAGGGGATCAGAGGGTATGGAGAGAAGGCAGGTACAGGATACTGAGTTGGATGATCAGCCATGATCATATTGAATGGCGGTGCAGGCTCGATGGGCCGAATGGCCTACTCCTGTACCTATTTTTCTATGTTTCTATGTTTCTATGTTAGGAAGGAGATGAGGAGGAATTTGGTCAGAGGGTGGAATTCTTTGCAATAGAAGGCTGTGGAGGCCAAGTCAGTGGATATATTTAAGGCAGAGATAGATAGATCCTTGATTAGTGCGGGTGTCAGGGGTTATGGGGAGAAGGCAGGAGAATGGGGTTAGGAGGGAGAGATAGGTCAGCCATGATTGAATGGCAGAGTAGATTAATGGGCCGAATGGCCTAAATCTGCTCCTATCACTTATGACCTTATGATTGTAATCATGGATTGTCTTTCCGCTGACTGGTTAGCATGCAACAAAAGCTTTCTCTGTATCTCGGCAGGAGGGAGAGATAGGTCAACCGTGATTGAATTGCGGAGTAGACTTGATGGGCCGAATGGCCTAATTCTACTCCTATTCCTTATGAACTTATGACCTATGAAAAGTTTAGAATGATGCGGGCCGAAGGGCCTGTTGCCATGCTCTATGAGTCTACGATAGGCCAGGCTGCTGGGGTTCTGCGCTGTGATTTGATTCCCAGGTTTTTGTCGACTTTGTTGTTTATTTATGAAACGTTCTCCCTTGAAGCGTTGGGGAAATATATGGTAATGTTGTCTGAAGTGCGATTCAACCTTAATTAGGTTTGACTGATTTCAATAGTTGCTTACCAAGGGCCGCAGGCCCGTCTAACAAGCTCAGCTCGTTACAACAGCCACAGCATCAGGCCTTGCAGCAGCTTTGAAGAGCCCTCCCAAGGCCGAGAGCGACACAGAGTGCTGGAGTTACTCATTAGGTCCAATGAAGGGGTCTTCAGCCCCAAACGTCACCCATTCCGTTTCTCCAGAGTCGCTGCCTGACCCGATGAGTTACTCCAGCACTTTTTTTAGTTTGGTTTAGTTTAAAGGTACAGTGTGGAAACAGGCCCTTCGGCCCACTGGGTCCGTGCTGACCAGCGATCCCCGCACACTAACACAATCCTGCGCACACACTAGGGACGATTTGTGCTTACACCAAGCCGATGAACCTACAAACCCGCACGTCTTTGGAGTGTGGGAGGAAACCGAAGTTCTCGGAGAAAACCCACGCGGGTCACGAGGGGGAGAACGTGCAAACTCCATACAGACAGCACCCGTTGCCAGGATCGAACCCCGGATCTCTGGCGCTGCGAGCGCTGTAAGGCAGCAACTCTACCGCTGCAGGTTTACATTCCTCAGCACCATCCACCCTGGGAGCTCACCCAAACATTTAAAGCCTAATACAGACACAAAGAAAAATGCTGGAGTAACTCAGCGGGACAGGAATTGGTATCAGGCCGAGGCCCTTCGCCAGAGATGCTGCCTGTCCCGCTGAGTTACTCCAGCATTTTGTGGCAATATCTTTGGCTAAAACCAGCATCTGCAGTTCCTTCCGACACATTTAAAACTTTAAACTAAAGTTTGAACTAAGGAGTTACTGCATGGAAACCCAAATAAGGTCGACTCTCCATTCCGTTTAGTTTAGTTTAGAAATACAGTGTGGAAACAGGCCCTTCGGCCAACTGAGTCCGTACTGACCAGCGATCATCCCTACACCAGCTCTATTCTATGCACTGGGGACAATTTACATTTAACCTAAGTCTGAAGAAGAGTCTCGACTTGAAACGTTATCTAGTTTAGGATGATGTGGGCCGAAGGGCCTGTTGCCATGCTCTATGAGTCTACGATAGGCCGGGCTGCTGGGGTTCTGCGCTGTGATTTGATTCCCAGGTTTTTGTCGACTTTGTTGTTTATTTATGAAACGTTCTCCCTTGAAGCGTTGGGGAAATATATGGTAATGTTGACTGAAGTGCGATTCAACCTTAATTAGGTTTGACTGATTTCAATAGTTGCTTACCAAGGGCCGCAGGCCCGTCTAACAAGCTCAGCTCGTTACAACAGCCACAGCATCGGGCCTTGCAGCAGCTTTGAAGAGCCCTCCCAAGGCCGAGAGCGACACAGAGTGCTCGAGTAACTCATTAGGTCCGATGAGTGGTCTCCAGCCCCAAACGTCACCCATTCCATTTCTCCAGAGTCGCTGCCAGACCCGCTGAGTTACTCCAGCACAGTTTTTTTTAGTTTGGTTTAGTTTAAAGATACAGTGCGGAAACAGGCCCTTCGGCCCACCGGGTCCGCGCCGACCAGCACACTAACACTATCCCGCACTTTACCCTAATACCAAGCCGATGAACCTACAAACCCCGCACGTCTTTGGAGTGTGGGAGGAAACCGAAGTTGTCGGAGAAAACCCACGCAGGTCACGGAGGAGAACGTGCAAACTCCGTACAGACAGCGCCCGTAGTCGGGATCGGACCCGGGTCTCCGGCGCTGTGAGGCAGCAACTCTACCCCTGCGCCACTTTGTAACATTTACCAAACCAATTAACCTACAAACCTGTACGCCTCTAGAGTGTGAAGCAACATCTGTGATGATTTTCATCGTTATCGTGTTATCTTTAAACACTAGACTTTAGCGATACAGCGCGGGAAGCAGGCCCTTCGGCCCACCGGGTCCGCGCCGGCCAGCGATCGCCCCGTACACTAACACTATCCTGCGCACACTAGAGAACGAGTTGCAATTGACACGCAAGCGTGAGACCGACACAAAAAGCTGGAGTACCTCAGCGGGGCAGGCAGCATGTCTGCGGAGAAGGAGTTACCCCAGCGTCTATCTCAAGGTTTGCGCGCTAAACTACCCCACGATGCTCGAAATGTGGCCTCGCTTTATGTCTGGGGTGGGAGATCGCAACCTTCACCTGGTCCGCCCTGTTTCGGCGAATGCAATCAACTCGACGTGCACAAATGGAAGATGAAATGGAACAAGTTGTCCAACAACTTTAGGCCGTGCACGCCACACGGAAGCAGAAGAAGAAGCCTTGTGTCTTGTCCAACTGCAGCAGGACCTCCCAACCTCTTGGCTCGAGGCCCTGACTGATAACCCTTCCTGTACAGGCTCTGACTGTCTTCCTTGTCTACACCTCCCATAATCTCAGAAGGTTGTGAGCATCATTTTGTTGAGCAAGAGGATCTGTGACATCAATCTCACTGCATATCTCTCCTAAGTTGCAGGACTAGAATTAGGCCACTCGGCCCATCAAGTCGACTCCACCATTCAATCATGGCCGATCTATCATCTCTTTCCTAAAGGTACCTCCTTCTGTTCTGAGGCTCTGGCCCCAGGTCCAAGACTCTCCCACTAGCGGGAACATCCTCTCCACATCCACTCTATCCGGGCCTTTCACTATTTGATATGTTTCAATGAGGTTGCCTTCTAAACTCCAGCGAGTACAGGCCCAGTGCCGTCAAACGCTAACTCAATCATACGTTAACTCAATCATTCCTTGGACCATTCTGGCAAACCTCCTCTGGACCAGCTCCAGAGCCAGCACATCCTTCCTCAGATACGGGGCCCAAAACTGCTCACGATACTCCAAATGTGGCCTGACCAGCACCGTATAGAGCCTCAGGATTACATCCCCGTTCATATTAAATCAATTATCCCCCCCCCCCCCCAGCAGATACAGTAGCTCTATCTAAATAAGCCAACTGGGCTGGCATGGACAAGGTGGGCCGAAGGGCCTGTTCCGTGCCTTGTAGCTCTAGGACTGTAGATCGTGATATAATTTCAGGATCAAAGCACCTTCTGAAGCCTCAGCATCACGTCCCATTCTTCTCTGCTTCCTGTTGACAACTTAGCTGCTCCAAGAATATCTCGAGGCGAGGCCTTGTCTGATTCCCTGGAGCCTTTGGAAAGAGCGAGCAGGGGAGAGGAAGGAGTTGAGGTTGATGGTGCTGACAGGGTCAGGGTCTCACAGGTGTTGTGTGTGGTCCCGTGGACAGCTGCAGTCACATTGATTAGACCGGTGCTGCAGGGACGTGCGTCAGTGTGAGTTTGCCTCTCCTCACGTCCTGCAACGAGGTTACATTTATTCCCGATCCACAATTCCACTTTATGTCAAAGGAAAAAATGCTGGGTGGCAGGCACGGTGGCGCAGCGGTGGAGCTGCTGCCTAATGCCCCTGTCCCACTTAGGAAACCTGAACGCAAACCATTGGAGACTTTGCGCCCCACGCAAGGTTTCCGTGCGGTTCCCGGAGGTTTCTGTCAGTCTCCCTCATGGACGAAAACCTCCGGGAACCGCACGGAGACCTTGGGTGGGGCGCAAAGTCTCCCGAGGTTTCCGTTCAGGTTTCCTAAGTGGGACAGGGGCATTACAGAGCAGCTAATGTCTCCATAACCCTCATTCTCACTTGGCAACGGATATTGATCTAACTCCTTTTGAAACCGCCGATTGTCCTTTAGACTTAATACGTTGAAAGATAAAATGTAGGTGCAGGAGTAGGCCATTCGGCCCTTCGAGCCAGCACCGCCATTGAATATGATCATGGCTGATCATCCAGAATCAGTATCCCGTTCTTGCTTTCTCCCCCTCATCCCTTGATTCCGTTAGCCCTAAGAACTAAATCTAACTCTCTCTTGAAAACCTCCACTGCCTTCAGTGGCAGAGAATTCCACAGATGCATAAGTCTCTGGGTGAAAAGGTTTTTCCTCATCTCAGTCCTAAATGGCCGACCCCTTATTCTTCAACTGTGTGGCCCCTGGTTCTGGACTCCCCCAACATGGGAAACAGTTTTCCTGCATCTAGCCAGCGGAAACCACTTTCGACCATGAGGGAGACTGACAAAAACCTCTGGGAGCCTCTGGGAACCGCACGGAAACCTTGGGTGGGGCGCAAAGTCTCCAGAGGTTTCCGTTCAGGTTTCCTAAGTGGGACAGGGGCATTACAGCGCTTACAGCGCCAGAGACACAGGTTCCATCCCGACTACGGGTGCTGTCTGCACGGAGTTTGCAAGTTCTCCCCGTGACCCGCGTGGGTTTTCTCCGAGATCTTCGGTTTTCTCCCTCGCTCCAAAGACGTGCAGGTCTGTAGGTTAATTGGCTTGATGTTAAATGTAAAAATTGTCCCTGGTGGGTGCAGGATAGTGTTAGTGTGCGTAGATCGCCTGTCGGCGCGGACTCGGTGGGCCGAAAGGGGCCTGGTTCCGCGCTGAATCTCCATAACTAGACCAAAAACGATACGAGTTTGTGCTTGACATGAATTAAAGTTTGTCGAGGATGATGTCAGGACTTGTGGGCCTAAGCTACTGTCTACGAAGAAAGGTCGAGCAAGCAGCTGATCTTGAGGTTAAGATCGCGTGCGGCTGCTTTTAGAGCATTGTGTTCCGTTCCGGGAGAGATGATGTCAAGCTGGAAAGGGCGCCGAGAAGATTTACGAGGGCGTTGCCCGGACCTGAGGGGCCTGAGCTACAGCGAGAGGTTGAGCAGGCTGGGGCTCGATTCCTTGGAGCGCAGGAGGATGAGGGGTGATCTCATAGAGGTGTACAAAATCATGAGAGGAATAGATCGGGTGGATGCACAGGGTCTCTTGCCGAGAGTCGGGGAGTCAAAAATCAGAGCATGTAAGTTTAAGGTGAGGGGGAAAAGATTTCATAGGAACCTGAGGGGTAAATTTTTTACACAATGGACGGTGGGTGTATGGAACGAGGTGTCAGAGCAGGTCGTTGAGGCAGGGCCTATCATAATGTTTACAGGTACACGGGTAAAACAGGTTTGGATAGAAATGGGCCAAATGCAGGCAGGCGGGACTGGTGTAGATGGGGCATGTTGGTCGGTGTGGACAAGTTGGGCCGAAGGGCCTGTTTCCACGCTGTATCACCCTATGACTTGACAGATGAGGATTCGAGAAAGTTCTGGACCACACTGGAGTTTAGTTTAGATATATACGGAATGGAAACAGGCCCTTCGGCCCACCGAGGCCATGCCGACCATCGAGTACATGTTCCCACTATGTTATTCCACATTCCCATCCACTCCCTACACACTAAGTGCTGAGTTCCTCCAGCACTTTTACTTTTGACCTGTGCTCCAAGCCGTGGACTGTTGCATCTTCGTGTTCATAAGATATAGGGTCGCCAACTGTCCCACTCCCAAATAAGGGGCAAAAGGAAAAAATGAGGGACAAATTCCCGACGGCAATTCGTTGACCGACTCGGCCGTGGCCGGGTGAATGATGAGTCGGCCCGGGTGCTGGACTGCACACAAAGCCCAGCCGGCGGGCCAGCTGAGGAGGTTTTGCCCGGGCCGCGCGACGTCCAACTCATGAACCGACGATCGGTCGTGAGAAGGAGGGGTGGTGGTGGTGTGGGCGGTAAGCGAAGGTCCGGAGCTCGTACAGCTGGCCGGGCTGCCGACCGACCGACGGGGCCACGGGCGAGGAGGCGCTGCTGCTGCTGCTGCACTCCATGGGCTGCACTACGTCGGAACGGGTGAGGCGGGGCCGGACGCGGCGCTCCGACCCGACAGTCCCCTCGACCCGAGTAGCAGCGGTCAAATACGGGACAAGGGCGGTCCCGTATGGGACAAACCAATTTAGCCCAATATACGGGATGTCCCGGCTAATACGGGACAGTTGGAAACGCCAATAACATATGAGATATGTGGAAAAAATGGGTTGACTGGGCTTATACTCACTGGAATTTAAAGGATGAGAGGGGATCTTGTAGAAACATAAAATTCTTAAGGACAGGCAAGAAAAATGTTCCCCATGTTGGAGGAGTCCAGAACCAGGGGTCACACAGTTTAAGAATAAGGGGTTGGCCATTTAGGACTGAGATGAGGAAAAACGTTTTCATCCAGAGAGTTGTGAATCTGTGGAATTCTCTGCCACGGAAGGCAGTGGAGGCCAATTGTTTTCAAGAGAGAGTTAGATTTGGCTCTTAGGGCTAACGGAATCAAGGGATATGGGGAGAAGGCAGGAACGGGGTACTGATTGTGGATGATCAGCCATGATCACATTGAATGGCGGTTCTGGCTCGAAGGACCGAATGGCCTACTCCTGCACCTATTGTCTATTGTCTATGTTTATAATTGATGGGAGCAGCATTAGACCATGCAAGTGTGCTCCGCCATTCAATCTTCTTAGCCCCCCTCGGACATGGCTGACCATGAGTGTCTCCAGGGTGCCATTCCCTATATGAAGGACACCCGTGCGAGACTTTGTTTAACGTGGGGAGACTGGTGCACAGACAGCCACCCCACGGTCCTTGACAGATCTGGGTCGGGATCCAGTGGCATGGAGTCCAAGACAACCGGAGACCCGTTTCTGCTGCAGCCTTCATCCGCCTTCCCAGCCGTTGTGACGCTCCACTAAGGTCAGCCATCGTCCTCTGCCTGTTCCACCGTTGAGGTCTTGGTTGGATCGCTCTTTGTCAGAGACCTCCCCCTCGACCTTACCGCCACGGGTGGCCCTACCAGGAGCATCGCTCCAGACGGCATCGCTCTCAGGATCTCAGGTCCACACAAGGTTCTCCACCACGACAAGGTGACAATCCACGGAGAAGGGTCCGTTCAATCATGGCTGATCTATCTCTCTCCCTCCTAACCCCATTCTCCTGCCTTCTCGCCATAACCCCTGACACAGAAGATAAAATAGTTGGACTTGGAACTGGGAAATGCCCAAGGGAGATGAGAAGACGATATTAAGAGGTCTTTAATGGATGACATAAAATCACTCAATGCTGTTTTATTAGACTAAATCCCACCATCTCATCATGTTCTCGCCCATTTTCCCTTCATAAAATCCATCTAATTGCCTTTTAAATCTATTTGCATTGACGATTTAAGGTCATCTTCTCTGATTTATTTTGCGGCCTCAAGTCGAGAGCTTTCAAGTCGCCTCTTGAGTTCCTGTCCATAGCTTCGGAGCTGCCAAAATGGACGTAGAGAGACCCCAGACCAACGTCGGTGCTGCCAAAATGGACGTAGACAGATCCCAGACCAACGTCGGTGCTGCCAAAATGGACGTAGACAGACCCCAGACCAACGTCGGTGCTGCCAAAATGGACGTAGACAGACCAAAATGGACGTAGACAGACCCCACGGAAACAGGCCCCTCGGCCCACCGGGTCCGCGCCGACCAGCGATCGCACCCGTTCCCTAGCATCATCCTACACACCAGGGATGGTTTACAATTTACTGAAGCCAATGAACTTACAAACCGTATCTCAGCGGGTCAGGCAGCGTCTATGGAGCGAAGGAACAGGAGGTGTTTTGGGTCGAGACCCCGAAGGAATAGGTGACGTTTCGGGTCGAGACCCGGAAGAGTCTCGACCCGAAACGTCACCTATTCCTTCCCTCCATAGATGCTGCCTCACCCGCTGAGTTTCTCCAGCATTTTTGTCATCAGTCTGAAGAAGGGTCTCGACCCGAAACGTCACCTATTCCTTCGCTCCACAGATGCTGCCTCACCCGCTGAGTTCCTCCAGCATTTTTGTCCGCCTTCGATTTTTCCAGCACCTGCAGTTCTTTCTTATACAAACCATATCTAATAGGTTTGTACACCTCCATGGAGTGAGCGGCACGGTGGCTCAGCGGTAGAGTTGCTGTCTCACAGCGCCAGAGACGCCAGTTCGATCCTGACTACCGGTGCCGTCTGTGCGTTCTCACCCCGTGACCCGTGTGGGTTTTCTCCGGGTGCTCAGGTCTCCTCACTCACTTCAAAGACGTGCAGGTTTTTAGGTTGATTGGGTTGGTGTAAATGTAAATTGTCCCTAGTGTGTGTAGGATAGGGCTAGTGTGCGGGGATCGCTGGTCGGCGCGGGCTCGGTGCAACGGGCTCCTCTTTCCGCGCTGTATCTCCGAACTCAACTCAACTCAACTCAACCCTCAGCCTCCTGCATTCCAATGAATAAAATGCCAACCTCGCCCAACCTCGGGCCCACGGGTCTTCGTAAATCCTCTCTGCACCATTGTGCCACAAATACGATGTTGATAGTGTAAATGCATATGTGATGGCGATATGGCTTTGGTTGGCCGAAAGAATTTTCTCCGCTATGAGATCATTTTTTGCCCTTGGTTGAGTTTAGTTTAGCTTAGTTTAGTTGGGAGATACAGCGTAGATACAGGCCATTTGGCCCACCGAGTCTACGCCGACCAGCGATCTTCCCGTACAATAGGCAGTCACGGTGGCGCAGCGGTAGAGTTGCCGCCTTGCAGCAAATGCAACGCCGGAGACCCGGGTTCGATCCCGACTACGGGCGCTGTCTGTACGGAGTTTGCACGTTCTCCCCGTGACCTGCGTGGGTTTTCTCCCAGATCTTCGGTTTCCTCCCACACTCCAAAGACGTGCGGGTTTGTAGGTTAATTGGCTCGGTGTAAAATGTAAACTGGCCCTAGTGCTGGGGTCCCAACCTTTTTCGTCCCGTTTACCCCCCCCGGCAAAATTTAATAGCACAGAACGATGTTATCTCACTTATTGATGAGCAACTAAAGATGAACAGACACCAGTTTATACCAGAACCAAACACAGTCAGACAATGAGAACAAATCTGTACAAATCCAGAATCAACAGATTTCCCCCCTGGGTAGGCGATATTTACCCCCCGCAGAGAGTAAATATACCACAAGCTTGGAACCCTTGCCCTAGTGTGTGTAGGATAGTGTTGAGGGCCTGTCCCACTTGGGTGTCATTTGCACGTCATTTACGCAACATAATTTACGCGTCACGGCGCACGAGGCCTGCGTCTTGACGCTCACGTGATGCGCGCATGGTGCGTGGTGATGCAGGCGGTGATGTGTGGAGCCCCAGGATTTCGGGAATGTACAAAATCTTCCTCTCCCTCCTAACCCCATTCTCATGCCTTCTCGCCATAACCCGTGACGCGCAAATGACGCCCGTGTGGGACAGGCCCTTTAGTGCGCGGGGATCGCTGGTCGGCGCAGACTCGGTTGGCCCGAAGGACGTGTGTCCGCACTGTACCTCTAAACTAACCTAAACTAAGTTAAGACTAAATGATGGAACTCCGAATCAAAACAACGTTATCCTGCAAAGGGCTCGAGGAGTCGTGGAATTTCCACTTTGGTGAGGATATTTGCAGAACTTTCCTGTTGAACTCCTGCAGGAAACTCTTGAATGTTTCCTGGATATTGTTAGTTTTGTTCAGTTGTTTTGTTGTCACACCTCTCGAGGTACAATGGAAAGCTGTTTTGTTGCGTGCTACCCAGTCGATCAGAAGACCACACATGCTTACAATCCAGCCGTCCACAGTGTACAGATACAGGATGAAGGCTATCAAAATAAAGTCCAGTATAGTCCGATTCAAGACTTGGGAAGAAGGGTCTCGACCCGAAACGTCACCCATTCCTTCTCTCCAGAGATGCTGCCTGTCCCGCTGAGTTACTCCAGCATTTTGTGCCTCTCTTCGGTTTAAACCATCATCTGCAGTTCCTTCTTACACAAAGTCCGATTAAAGAGAGTTTGAGGGTCTCCAATGAGGTAGATGGGAGGTCAGGACCGCTCTCTAGTTGGTGGTAGGATGGTTCAGTTGTTGGAAACAGCTGGGAAGAAACTGTCCCTGAATCTGGAGGTGTGCGTTCGTTTTCACACTTACATAGAAACATAGAAATTAGGTGCAGGAGTAGGCCATTCGGCCCTTCGAGCCTGCACCACCATTCAATATGATCATGGCTGATCATCCAACTCAGTATCCCGTACCTGCCTTCTCTCCATACCCCCTGATCCCCTTAGCCACAAGGGCCACATCTAACTCCCTCTTAAATATAGCCAATGAACTGGCCTCAACTACCTTCTGTGGCAGAGAGTTCCAGAGACCCACCACTCTCTGTGTGAAAAAACCACTCTGTGTGTGAAAAACAAAATGGGAGAGGGGAGAGGGGAGAAGAGGGAGTGGCCGGGGGTGAGACTGGTCCTTGATGATGCTGCCAGCCTTGCCGAGGCAGCGTGAGGTGTGGATGGAGTCGATGGAAGGGAGATCGGTTTGCGTGACGGTCTGGGCTGCGTCCACAATTCGCTGCAATTTCTTGCGGTCTTGGATGGGGCTGTTCCCAAGTCTGATGGATGCCGATAAAATGCTTTCCACAGCAGATCCATGGTGGATATGATTGATCGAACTGAGGCTGCTGCACTGGTCTTGGTGGGGAGTGTATCAGGATTTCTAATGTGTTCGTTTAGTTTAGAGGTGCAGGCCCTTCGGCCCACCGAGTCCGTGCCGACCAGCGATCCAGTTTCAAGATTCAAGAGAGTTTATTGTCACGTTTCCCAGATAGGACAATGAAATTCTTGCTTTACTTCAGCCCAACAGAATATAGACGGCATAAATAAATACACCAGTGTGTCCATATACCATTGAATATATATATATATATATGCACACACATAAATAAGCATATAATGTGCAATAGGCTATTAAA
Source organism: Raja brachyura (assembly GCA_963514005.1). Next base: position 4,297,405 of record OY740808.1, on the reverse strand, counting down.
GTTCAGATTTTTGTTTGAGTTGAGTTTAACAGCCTGATGGCTGTGGGGAAGTAGCTATTCCTGAACCTGGTCGTTGCAGTCTTCAGGCTCCTGTACCTTCTACCCGAAGGTAGCGGGGAGATGAGTGTGTGGCCAGGGTGGTGTGGGTCCTTGATGATGCTGCCAGCCTTTTTGAGGCAGCGACTGCGATAGATCCCCTCGACGGTGGGGAGGTCAGAGCCGATGATGGACTGGGAAAGCCAATTAATGGACAAACCTGCACGCCTTTGGAGTGTGGGAGGAAAGCTGAGGATCTCGGAGAAGACCCACGCGGGTCACGGGGGGGACGTACAAACTCCGTACGGACAAGCACCCGTAGTCAAGATCGAACGCGGGTCTCCGGCGCTGCGAGGCGCTGCGAGGCGCGCGACTCTACCGCTGGGCCACCGCGCCCAGGCTGAGTGGCATGGAGGATACCAGCAGATAAGGTGGCAGGTTCAACGCTGCAATGGGACAGGAATAAGCTCTCATAAATGATCGTTGAGATAGCCCTGTTGACTGGAGCGAGATAGGGCTGCCTGAACCTGAGGAAGGTGATCTAGAGAGATATAGAACATATCGAAGAGAGATACGGTAGACAAGACCGTTCGATGAACTTTTGTGACTTGGTCAGCTCCAGAAACGTGGCAACTCCACGTGTACAACCCAGGTATGGCCGTCGTAGTTTAGAGATGGGGTGGGAGGTTGCAACCTTCACCTGGTCCGCCCGTGTTTCGACGAATGCAATCAACCCGGCGTGTACGATTAAATAAGATCAAATAGAACAAGGTGTCCGACAACTTTAGGCTGTGCACGCCACACGCAGGGAGAAGAAGAATAGAGATACGGCGCAGAAACAGGCCCTTCGGCCCACCGGGTCCGTGCCGACCAGCGATCCCCGCTCACTAACACTATCCTACACACACTGGAGATGATTTACATTTATACCAAGCCAATTAACCTACAATAGCCAATAGACAATAGGTGCAGGAGTAGGCCATTCGGCCCTTCGAGCCAGCACCGCCATTCACTGTGATCATGTGATCATGGCTGATCGTCCCCAATCTACAAACCTGCACGTCTTTTGGGGTGCGGGAGGAAACCCAAAGATCTCGGAGAAAAACCGGCGCGGGTCACGGGGAGAGCGTGCAAACTCCATACAGGCAGCGCCCGTGGTCGGGATTGAAGCCGGGTCTCTGGCGCTGCAAGCGCTGTAAGGCTGCGACTCTGCCGCTGCGCCACCGCGACTGCTGTCTGCGTTTAACGGGTCGTACGCAAAACAAAGCATTTCACCGTACCCCGGTACACGTGACAACGAAGTGTGTGTGTGAGTGTGAATGTGTGTGAGAGTGTGAGTGTGTGTGTGTGTGAGTGTGAGTGTGTGTCTGTCTGTGATTGTGTGTGTGTGTGTGTGTGTGTGTGCGTGTGCGTGTGTGTGTGCGTGTTTGTGTGTGTGTGTGTGTATGTGTGTGTGTGCGTGTGTGTGTGCGTGTGTGTGAGCGTGTGTGCGTGTGTGCATGTGTGCGTGTGTGTGCGTGCGTGTGTGCGAGTGCGTGCGCGTGTGTGTGTGTGAAGGAACTGCAGACGCTGTCTAAACCGAAGATGGACACAAAGTGCAGGAGTAACTCAGCGGGATGGGCAGCATCTCTGGAAAAGAGATGCGACGTTTTTCGGGACGAGACCCTCCTTCAGACAGGACCAAAACATCACCCGTTCCTTGTCTCCCGAGACGCTGCCTGGCCCTCTGAGCTACTCCCGCTGAGGTGAGAACAAGACATCAGGACCTTGAGATAATGGCCACATCCTCCATGTGGTTTGGTAACCAACTAAATAAACTTCTTGGTTTCGCAACTGGCTTGGCCCGTTTGATGTGTGGGATTGCTCTATAATTGAATCCAGTCCCTTCCTGCCTTCAATTCATTTTAAAATTGCTGCTTCACAGTCGATGTTTTAATTCCATCTGCGGGCTACTCTGCAGCGATCAAACTCAGATGTCCTTCCCTCTGCATGGTAGACTCATGGTCGTCAAATCAGACATTGTGGAAACAGGCCCTTCAGCCCAGCTTGCCCATGCCCCACCCAGCCCATCCCCCCCATCCAAATGCCCCACTTATAGACTCGTAGTCAGACAGCGCGGAAACAGGCCCTTCGGCCCAGCTTGCCCATGCCCCACCCGGCCCTTCTCCCCCCCCCATCCAAATGCCCCACTTATAGACTCGTAGTCAGACAGCGTGGAAACAGGCCCTTCGTCCCAACTTGCCCACATCTCTTATCTGCCTGCGCACAATCCATATCTGTCCAATGTTGCATGTTCATGTGTCCAGCCAGAAGCCTCTTAAGCACCATGTCCTTTAAACTTTGCCCCTCACTCCAAATCAATTCAATGATAGGATTTTGCAGAGTCCTCACTTCAGTCCATAGAACCGGCCTCCACCGCCCTCTGAGGTACAGAATTCCACAGACTGACAGCTCTCCGTTCTAAATGACTTACCCCTTATTCTTAAACAGTGGCCCCTGGTTCTGGACTCCCCTGTTTCCTCCCACACTACGAATGGTCTACTCCTGCACCTATTGTCTATTGACAAGACTTGGATAGGACGGGTTTAGAGGGATATGGGCGGGTGGATGGGGCATTTTGGACGGGTTGAGCAGAAGGGCCCGTTTCCGTGCTGTCGGGGACCTGAGGGAATCTTAAATCAATTCATAGAAACATAGAACATAGAAAAATAGGTGCAGGAGTAGAGGCCATTCGGCCCTTTGAGCCTGCCCCGCCATTCAATATGATCATGGCTGATCATCCAACTCAGTATCCCGTACCTGCCTTCTCTCCATACCCCCTGATCCCTTTAGCCACAAGGGCCACATCTAACTCCCTCGTAAATATAGCCAATGAACTGGCCTCAACGACCTTCTGTGGCAGAGAATTCCACAGATTCACCACTCTCTGTGTAAAGAATGTTTTCCTCATCTCGGTCTTGTTCTGGACTCCCCCAACATCAATCATTTAGTGCTCGCCAGCTCTTTAATCCCAATTTGGACTTTATTAACCGAGTTTAGAATGTCCTGTGACAGTAATGGGATTGAGGTTGTGATGACATTAATCCGGGCGCTGTAAGGATTAGCAAAACGTTAAAGCCCAAATCCGTGGAGCAGCTGGTGAGAGCAGCGCTGACCCATCTGGTCTAACGACAGCGAACTCAGCGAAGGACGTGCGCTGAACTGGGGTAAAGGACCTGCCCCACTCAAGGGCCTGTCCCACGTGCCGATTTTTTTCGTCATATCAGGGTCGCCAAAAGATTTTGAACGTTTCAAAACTCAGCGGCGACACAAAAAAACGTTGCGACTCTTGAAAAAAACGTCGCGCGCTATACGTTGTCACGCCGGTGAGCTGATAAGTCAGTCAATGACGCCGGCAGTCGCTGAAAAAATCGCCAAGTGCGACTGGCCCTTTGGGCGATTTGTTTAGGAGACTACAGGAGACTAGGCTGTCGCCACATGGTCACCAGGGTGTCTTTCGCCTGTGTGGTCTCCTCAATCGCACAAAGAATCGTAGAGTCTTTCTGGTCATCGCTAAATGTTATAATGCTCACAACTTTTCCCCGACTGTTGTCTTGATGCTAATGGGGGTAGCCTGATGTGGCCCTGATGTAGCCCTGATGTAGTCCTGATCTAGTCCTGATATAGTCCTGATGTGGCCCTGATGTAGCCCTGATGTAGTCCTGATGTAGCCCTGATGTAGTCCTGATGTAGGCCCTGATGTAGCCCTGATGTAGCCCTGATGTTGGCCCTGATGTGGCCCTGATGTAGCCCTGATGTAGTCCTGATGTAGCCCTGATGTAGTCCTGATGTAGTCCTGATGTAGTCCTGATGTAGCCCTGATGTAGGCCCTGATGTAGCCCTGATGTAGCCCTGATGTAGTCCTGATGTGGCCCTGATGTGGCCCTGATGTAGTCTGATGTAGCCCTGATGTAGTCCTGATGTAGCCCTGATGTGGCCCTGATGTGGCCCTGATGTAGTCCTGATGTAGCCCTGATGTAGCCCTGATGTGGCCCTGATGTAGCCCTGATGTGGCCCTGATGTGGCCCTGATGTGGCCCTGATGTGGCCCTGATGTAGTCCTGATGTGGCCCTGATGTGGCCCTGATGTGGCCCTGATGTGGCCCTGATGTAGTCTGATGTGGCCCTGATGTGGCCCTGATGTGGCCCTGATGTAGCCCTGATGTAGTCTGATGTGGCCCTGATGTGGCCCTGATGTAGTCCTGATGTAGCCCTGATGTGGCCCTGATGTAGCCCTGATGTAGCCCTGATGTAGTCCTGATGTGGCCCTGATGTGGCCCTGATGTGGCCCTGATGTAGCCCTGATGTAGCCCTGATGTGGCCCTGATGTGGCCCTGATGTGGCCCTGATGTAGTCTGATGTAGCCCTGATGTAGCCCTGATGTAGCCCTGATGTAGTCCTGATGTAGCCCTGATGTGGCCCTAATGTAGCCCTGATGTAGCCCTGATGTAGTCCTGATGTGGCCCTGATGTGGCCCTGATGTGGCCCTGATGTAGCCCTGATGTAGCCCTGATGTGGCCCTGATGTGGCCCTGATGTAGTCTGATGTAGCCCTGATGTAGCCCTGATGTAGCCCTGATGTAGTCTGATGTGGCCCTGATGTAGCCCTGATGTAGCCCTGATGTGGCCCTGATGTAGTCCTGATGTGGCCCTGATGTGGCCCTGATGTAGGCCCTGATGTAGCCCTGATGTAGTCTGATGTGGCCCTGATGTAGCCCTGATGTGGCCCTGATGTAGTCCTGATGTGGCCCTGATGTGGCCCTGATGTGGCCCTGATGTAGCCCTGATGTAGCCCTGATGTGGCCCTGATGTGGCCCTGATGTGGCCCTGATGTAGTCTGATGTAGCCCTGATGTAGCCCTGATGTAGCCCTGATGTAGTCTGATGTGGCCCTGATGTAGCCCTGATGTAGCCCTGATGTAGCCCTGATGTAGTCTGATGTGGCCCTGATGTAGGCCCTGATGTAGCCCTGATGTGGCCCTGATGTAGCCCTGATGTAGCCCTGATGTAGTCCTGATGTAGCCCTGATGTAGCCCTGATGTAGTCCTGATGTAGTCCTGATGTAGTCCTGATGTAGTCCTGATGTAGAATGTCACCGATGATGAAAGGGCCTGTCCCACTGGGCGATTTATTCGGCAACTGCCACAGAAGGCTATCGACAGTTTTAAGGTGGAGATAGATAGATTCTTAATCAGTGCGGGTGTCAGAGGTTATGGGGAGAAGGCAGGAGAATGGGATTAGGAGGGAGAGATAGATCAGCCATGATTGTATGACGGAGTAGACTAGATGGGCCAAATTATGCTCCTGCGACCTATGACCAAAAGAAAATGGCTCACGATATTCCAAACGTTGCCTCACCAGCGCCTCGTGAAGCCTCATTTCCAGCCTTGTCTTTCGGCAAGGGATGATCAGGCCGACGCAGTGGTTATAGACAATAGACAATAGGTGCAGGAGGAGGCCATTCGGCCCTTCGAGCCAGCACCGCCATTCAATGTGATCATGGCTGATCATCCACAATCAGTACCCCGTTCCTGCCTTCTCCCCATTTCCCCTGACTCCGCTATCTTCAAGAGCCCTATCTAGCTCTCTCTTGAAAGCATCCAGAGAACCGGCCTCCACCGCCCTCTGAGGCAGAGAATTCCACAGACTCACCACTCTTTCTGTGAGAGAAAGTGTTTTCTCGTCTCCGTTCTAAATGGCGTACTCCTTATTCTTAAACTGTGTGTGGCCCCTGGTTCTGGACTCCCCCAACATCGGGAACGTTGGTTGTGCCGCTAAACCTGTCACCCTGAGGGACCAGTTGATCATCAGGGTACTGTGACATTCAAAGCCCACCCCGGCAACTGCGGGAATGTAAATTCAATGGAGGAATTAAATCAATTAATAGAGGGCATGACATGAGAATTAAGGGACAGAAGTTTAGGGGTAACATGAGGGGGAACTTCTTTACTCAGAGAGTGGTGGCTGTGTGGAATGAGCTTCCAGCAGAAGTGGTGGAGGCAGGATCGATTTTAACATTTAAAAGTAAAGTGGATAGGTATATGGATGGGAAGGGAATGGAGGGGTATGGTCTGAGTGCAGGTAGATGGGACTAGGGGAAAATGAATGGTCGGCACGGACTGTAAGGGCCGAGAGGGCCTGTTTCCGTGCTGTAATTGTTATATGGTTATATGGTTAATTGGGAATTTAAATAATAGGAGCCCGTGATTAAACAGTGACTGGGCGACTGATTGCCCGCAAAGCACAGCGACGCTGGCACATACTCCTTGGGGAAGGGGCGGCAGGGAGGCGCAGTTGGTAGAGCCAGAGACCCCCGTGTTCGATCCCGCCCCCCCCCCACCGGGCGCTTGCCTGTACGGAGGCTGCACCTCCTCCCCGTGACCCGCGTGGGTTTTCTCCGGGTGCTCCGGTTTCCTCCCACACTCCAAAGAACGTGCAGGTTCGTAGGTTGATCGACGTCAGTGGAAATTGTAAATTGTCCCTCCTGTCATTTGGGGTTTAAGAAGGAACTGCAGATGCTGGAAAATCGAAAGTGCTGGAGGAACTCAGCGGGTGCAGCAGCATCTATGGAGCAAAGGAAATAGGCAACGTTTCGGGACGAAACCCTTCCGGGTTTCGGCCCGAAACGTTGCCTATTTCCTTCCGGGTTTCGGCCCGAAACGTTGCCTATTTCCTTCAGGGTTTCGGCCCGAAACGTTGCCTATTTCCTTCGCTCCATAGATGCTGCTGCACCCGCTGAGTTTCTCCAGCACCCCTGTCATGTGTGTGTGTGTGTGTGTGTGTGTGTGTCACGGGGCGATCGCTGGTCGGCGCCGACTTGTTGGGCCAAAGCGAAGAACTCCCCCCCCCATTCCCAATCCGACCTCTCTGTCCTGGGCCTCCCCCATTGTCAGAGTGAGGCCCAGCGCAAATTGGAGGAACGGCGCCTCATATTTAGCTTGGGTAGTTTACACCCCAGCGGTATGCTCTAAACTTCAAGGAACCCTTGCGTCCCCCCTCTCCCCCGTCCCCCGACCTTATCATTGTACTAGTTCCACTGACATTCTGCCGAGTTCCACGCTTTGTATCACTCATTCCCCACTGCCAACAATGGACCATTGTGGGCTCTACCTTTCCGTATTCATTGTTGCTGGCTTGGATACCTTTCGTTCACTTGTTCTGTATATCTTGTCATATCTCTAGTTTCCCTCTCCCCATGGCTTTCAGTCTGAAGAAGGGTCTCGACCCGAAACGTCACCCATACCTTCTCTCCAGAGAAGCTGCCCGTCCCGCTGAGTTACTCCGGCGTTTTGTGTCTGTCAATCCTCCTCCAGTTTTCCCCACCTTTGCCTATCCTTGATCGGACTTTGCTGGCTCAACCTTGCACTAAACACTATTCCCTTATCCCATATCTATACACTGTAAACAGCTCGATTGTAATCGTGCATTGTTTTTCCGCTGGCTGGTTAGCACGCAACAAAAAGCGTTTCACTGTACACGTGACAATAAACTGAACTGAGGTGAACTGAACAGAACCACGGTGGCGCAGCGGTAGAGTTACTGCCTCACAGCGCCAGAGACCCGGGTTCGATCCCGACTACGGGCGCTGTCTGTACGGAGTATGCACGTTCTCCCCGTAACCTGCGCGGGTTCTCTCCGAGATCTCTGGTTTCTTCCCACATTCCGAAGGTTTGTAGGTTAAATGGCATAAATGTAAATTGCCCCTAGCGCGAGTGGATAGGATAGTGTTAGTGCGCGGGGATCGCTGGTCGCTGGGCCGAAGGGCCTGTTTCCGCGCCGTATCACTGATCCACCCTTTTATAAAATCAAAAAAGCTGGGGGAAAAAATACTTTTGCGTCCCTTTGTCAATTGATTCCTGCGATCTCTTTTCATTCTACTTCAGGAATGCAGCCAATAACTAACCTGAGGACCTGCAGGCCATTTTTCCTTTATGTCGACTACACAAATGGAATTCTTTGATGTATGTGTCAGAGCTGTGGCTGGAAGCTTTTCACACGGCAATGGGGAAAGTGATAGCCTTTCACCGGAGCCAGCCGAGCCAGCGCGAGCGAGTATATTTATCTCCTCTGTCAACCTAATACACTTTCTACTATGCCTTGCTGTAGGTGTCGTGTAACACAACGCTGATATGAAAACATTTGGAGAGCCCACAGGGGGTGTGGGCGGAGGAGAGAGTGCCAATTTAAAGAACACAAGAGGCCATCGGCAGTCCAAGTGTTCGTAGTTTAAAGGGCCAGTCCAACTTGGGCGGCAGTTTCAACGACAGCCCGGAAAATGGTTGTCGCGGCGTGGTCGGGGCGTGACGCGTGTAGTGACGCTCGGTGTCGCCCCTGGATTTTGGAATGTTCAAAATCTTCATGCGACATCTGGGTATCGCATCATGTTTTGCGCCCTGTCACACGCTGACGTACGCTGTCCTGCGAGTGGCGCCCACTTACCCGTTAAAGAGTTATCAGTCCTTAGATTTATTGTAGATAAGTTAATTTCCTTTTAATTGGAAGTAGTATAAACCGCAGCGTATGACAACACACATTTATTGTACAATTTAACATTTTAAATTTAACAAAGAAAAAGAAAGTCAACATTTTGATGTCAACAAAATAGAGCGAGTACAGAGGAGATTTACTAGAATGTTGCCTGGGTTCCAGCAACTAAGTTACAGAGAAAGGTTGAACAAGTTGGGTCTTTATTCTTTGGAGCGCAGAAGGTTAAGGGGGGACTTGATTGAGGTCTTTAAAATGATGAAAGGGATAGACAGAGTTGACGTGGATAAGCTTTTCCCATTGAGGGTAGGGAAGATTCAAACACGAGGGCATGACATGAGAATTAAGGGACAGAGGTTTAGGGGTAACATGAGGGGGAACTTCTTTACTCAGAGAGTGGTGGCTGTGTGGAATGATCTTCCAGCAGAAGTGGTGGAGGCAGGATCGATTTGAACATTTAAAAGTAAAGTGGATAGGTATATGGACGGGAAGGGAATGGAGGGGTATGGTCTGAGTGCAGGTAGATGGGACTAGGGGAAAATAAATGGTCGGCATGGACTGGAAGGGCCGAGAGGGCCTGTTTCCGTGCTGTAATTGTTATATGGTTATATGTTAAAGAAAGAGAAAAGTGAAAGAAATAGTGAACTGAGTGAAGGCCCCCGTCTCACCGTGCAAGTTGACCCACGGGTGACCCCGAGCGACAGACTCGTGGTTGTGTACGAGATTCCAAGTTGATGTTCAAGTGTTTGAACCGAGTCCCCACGGGTGTGGAGCCCGAAACTACCAAATAGTGTAGACAACGAGCGAATAAGTAAAAAACGGAAAAAAAAACTAGGAAGACAAAAATGAAAAATAATTTTAAAAAATTTAATAAGGGGGGACCATAACGTGTTGATATACCTGCTTCATTTCTCACCACACCCGGCACCCAGTGGTGAATCGGTTTAATTCCAAAATTGTGTTGTACTTGTAATGAATCAATGAAAGGAGACCATATCTTTAAAAATCGCTCTGATTTTCCTGCTAAGACGAGTCTCGTATCTTCAAGATGTAGCAGATAAGTTAATTCCCAATGTGATCATTATACTTCGGAGTAACCTTCTTGTGTTGTGACCAGACTGATTCCTGGGATGTCAGGACTGTCTTATGAAGAAAGACTGCATAGACTCGGTTTACACTCTCTAGAATTTAGGAGATTGAGGGGGGATCTTATAGAAACTTACAAAATTCTTTAGGGGTTGGACAGGCTAGATTGTTCCCGATGGCAGGAAGATTGTTCCCGATGTTGGGGAGGTCCAGGACAAGGGGTCACAGCTTAAGGATAAGGGGGAAATCCTTTAAGACCGAGATGCGAAGGACTTTTTTCACACAGAGAGTGGTGGGTCTCTGGAACTCTCTGCCACAGAGGGTAGTTGAGGCCAGTTCATTGGCTATATTTAAGGGGGAGTTAGATGTGGCCCTTGTGGCTAAGGGGATCAGAGGGTATGGAGAGAAGGCAGGTACGGGATACTGAGTTGGGTGAGTGGGCAAATGCATGGCAGATGCAGTATAATGTGGATAAATGTGACGTTATCCAATTTGGTAGCAAAAACAGGAAAGTTGACTATTATCTGAATGGTGGCCGATTAGGAAAAGGGGAGATGCAGCGCGACATGGGTGTCATGGTACACCAGTCATTGAAGGGAGGCATGCAGGTGCAGCAGGCAGTGAAGAAAGCGAATGGTATGTTAGCTTTCATAGCAAAAGGATTTGAGTATAGGAGCAGGGAGGTTCTACTTCAGTTGTACAGGGTCTTGGTGAGACCACACCTGGAGTATTGCGTACAGTTTTGGTCTCCAAATCTGAGGAAGGACATTATTGCCATAGAGGGAGTGCAGAGAAGGTTCACCAGACTGATTCCTGGGATGTCAGGACTGTCTTACGAAGAAAGACTGCATAGACTCGGGTTATACTCTCTAGAATTCAGGAGATTGAGAGGTGATCTTATAGAAACTTACAAAATTCTCAAGGGGTTGGACAGGCTAGATGCAGGAAGATTGCTCCCGATGTTGGGGAGGTCCAGGACAAGGGGTCACAGCTTAAGGATAAGGGGGAAATCCTTTAGGACCGAGATGAGAAGGACTTTTTTCACACAGAGAGTGGTGGGTCTCTGGAACTCTCTGCCACAGAGGGTAGTTGAGGCCAGTTCATTGGCTATATTTAAGAGGGAGTTAGATGCGGCCCTTGTGGCTAAGGGGATCAGAGGGTATGGAGAGAAGGCAGGTACGGGATACTGAGTTGGATGATCAGCCATGATCATATTGAATGGCAGTGCAGGCTCAAAGGGCCGAATGGCCTACTCCTGCACCTATTTTCTATGTTTCTATGTGAAGGCGGGTGACGTGGAGTGTCGCGGCGTGACCTGATGGTGGCGCGGAGTGTCGTACAACTTGACGGTTTTTAGGGTGTCAGTCGCTGACGTTCGCAGTCGCCGAGAACAATCACAAAGTGGGACAGGGCCTTAAGTCTGTCCTGGAGATTTTTTTTGTCTCCTTGCATTGAATAAATATTGGGTCGTATAGCATAGAAACAGGCCCTTCGGCCCAACTTGCCAACATGCCCCAGCTACATTAGTCCCGCCTGCCCGCGTTTGGCCCACGTCCTTCCAATTATGCCTCCCTAGTCACCTTCCCCTCAGCCAACAGTGGCTGGTTCGCTGGATGCTTTCTACATTTCCATCTGCTTTGATCTGTCGTTTTCACACCTTACCCTTCCTTACCTCTGTGTCTCCCTCCTCCCCTGACTCTCAGTCTGAAGAAGGGTCTCGACGTGAAACGTCGCCCATTCCTTCTCTCCAGAGATGCTGCCTGTCCCGCTGAGTTAAGGGCCTGTCACACTCGCCGATTTTTCTCGGCGACTGCCGGCATCATCGACTGACGTATCAGGTCACTGAAAAATACGCGGTGTGACGACGTATTGACGCGCGGCGTTTCCTCGAGTGTCGCAACGTTTTTTTTGTCGCCGCTGGGTTTTGAAACGTTCAAAATCTTTCGGCGATTCTAATATGACGCCGAAAAAAATCGGCGTGGGACAGGCCCTTAACTCAGCCATTAGCCGTGCGAATATTTTATTGTCACATGTGACACATCACGGTGAAGTTTGTTGCGTGGATCCCGTGTCACGGCGTTCCCCCGGCGCCGGGTCCCCGTTGTCCTCCCACCCCCCACGGCGATCCCTCCTACGCCCGCTCCTCTTCGGTTCCTCCCCCGGCAACGGCGTCCTCACTCCCGCGTGGTCCGTCCTCGTCCGTCGATCAGCGCCGTCATCGACCGCCGCGCAGACCTCTCCACTACGACCGCCGGGTCCATTCCCGACGCCTCCGTGGTGCCGACCGTCGAAGGACATTCTTGCTATTGAGGGAGTGCAGCGTAGGTTCACCAGGTTAATTCCCGGGATGGCGGGACTGTCATATGCTGAGGGAATGGAGCGGCTGGGCTTGTACACTCTGGAGTTTAGAAGGATGAGAGGGGATCTCATTGAAACATATAAGATTATAAAGGGTTTGGACACACTAGAGGCAGGAAACATGTGATCATGGCTGATCATCCCCAATCAGTACCCCGTTCCTGCCTTCTCCCCATATCCCCTGACTCCGCTGTTTTTAAGAGCCCTATCTAACTCTCTCTTGAAAGCATCCAGAGACTCACCACTCTCTGTGAGAAAAAGGGCCTCTTTCTGTGAGGTACGAATGCCTCTAAGTCAGAAATTAAGAGCGGCACGGTGGCGCAGCGGCAGAGTCGCTGCCTCACAGCGCCAGAGATCCCGGTTCGATCCTGACCCCGGGTGCTGTCTGTACGGAGTTTGCGCGTTCTCCCCGCGTGGGTTCTGCGACGATCGGTGGACCATACCGACGAGAGCCTTTATTATTTGCAGCCACAGCTGAGGATGCCAAGTGTTTGCTTGGCAGTTTTAAGAACTGCAAGCTAAAAGATAAATCTGCCAGATTTCTGTCAGCTCCATAGATTACCAGGCACATGCAAAAAAAAAAAAAAACAGTTCTGGAAAAACAGTTTTTAATCAGAATTGTCCAAGCCCGAGGGTCTTTCTATTAGCATTGAAGGTCAAAATGATCTTTAAACCTGTATTGGAAGGTTAGTTCTCTAAACAGCAGAATCAATATGGTGTGTTCTGGTTGCAAGTCGACATGCGACACAGACACTAAACCAGTTCTTAGATTTTTTTTTACATCTCGTAGGCAGAATCATCAGTTTTAAGGGGAGTCAAAGAAAGAACTGCGGATGCTGGAAAAATCGAAGATAGACAAAAATGCTGGAGAAACAGGGCTGGCTTGAAGGGCTGAATGGCCCACTCTTGCATCTATTGTCTATTGTATCCATGTGTTTAAAGGAACTGCAGGTGCGGGTTTAAATCGAAGATAGGCACAAAAATCTGGAGTCTGTCCTGCCGAGTTACTCCAACATTTTGTGTCTGTCACTCACCCACGTTCACCGGAGATGCTGCCTGACCCATCCAGTTACTCCATCACTTTGTCTCTTTTCTTCTGTGAGCCAGACACTGCAGTTCCTTGTTTCTCCATCCGTTTAAACTTTGAGTTTCGCCCGCATTGCACCCTCTGGTTTATCTGATAATCACCCCTTTCTCAAGTGGATTTTCTCTGCTATTATTGGCTTGAAAGGTGAGGTAGAGAGTGTGATTGTTTTAAATGCAGACCAATCTGGGACACATCTGAGTCACTCCACGCGCAAAACTTGCAAACTTGTTCGGATGTGACGGGATACTTGTGAGCGCCAACCCTCTGCCTCACACCTCCAGGTCTGGCAGCTGACAATAGTTTAGTTCGGACAGTCGCAAAACGCTGGAGTAACTAAGCGGGACGGGCAGCAGCATCTGTGGAGAGAAGGTATGGGTAGCATTTTAGGGTCGAGACCCTTAGACAATAGACAATAGGTGCAGGAGCAGGCCATTTCGAGCCAGCACCGCCATTCAATGTGATCATGGCTGATCATCCCCAATCAGTACCCCGTTCCTGCCTTCTCCCCATATCCCCTGACTCCGCTATTTTTAAGAGCCCTGTCTAGCTCTCTCTTGAAAGTATCCAGAGAACCGGCCTCCACCGCCCTCTGAGGCAGAGAATTCCACAGACTCACCACTCTCTGTGAGAAAAAGTGTTTCCTCGTCTCCGTTCTAAATGGCTTACTCCTTATTCTTAAATTGTGGCCCCTGCTTCTTGACTCCCCCAACATCGGGAACATGTTTCCTGCCTCTAGCGTGTCCAAACCCTTAACAATCTTATATGTTTCAATGAGATTCCCTCTCATCCTTCTTGAGAGGAGAGGGGAGACCTAGAGATATGAAAAAATACATTGAAGAAATGAATGAAAGGGAATGCAAACGAATAAATCCAAGCCAGCAACAATGAATACGGAAAGGTGAAGCCCACAATGGTCCATTGTTGGCAGTGGGGAATGAGTGATGCAAATGAAGTGAGTGAATGAATGAATGAAGTTTATTGGCCAAGTATTCACATACAAGGAATTTGACTTGGTGCTCCACCCCGCAAGTGAAAAAGTGGACCTCAGCAGAATGTCAGTGGAACTATTAGGTCGGGAGAGGGGGGAAAGAGGGGATGCAAGGGTTACTTGAAGTTTAGGGAAGTCAATATTTCTTACCGATGGGGTGTCAGCTACCAAACCTAAATATGAGGTGCTGTTCCTCCAATTTGCGCTGGGCCTCACTCTGACAGTGGAGGAGGCCCAGGAACTCAGCGGGACGGGCAGCGTCTCTGGAGAGAAGGAATGGGCGACGTTTCGGGTCGAGTCCCTTCTTCCGACTGGTCAGGGAAAAGGGATACGAGAGATATAGACGGTGATGCGGAGAGATAATGAACAATGAATGGAAGATGTGCAAAAAAGTATCGATGATAAAGGAAACAGGCCATTGTAGTGTGTTGTCAAACACTTTAATTCCCATTCCCATTCCCACACAGACTGCCCGTTTTGTCCTGGGCCTCCTCCATTGTCAGAGTGAGGTTAAACGCAAATTGGAGGAACAGCATCTCATATTTCGCTTGAGCAGCTTACAGCCCAGTGGTGTGAATCTTGATTTCTCTAACTTCAAGTAGCCCCGGCATTCCCTCTCTCTCTATCCCTCCCTCCCCCACCCAAGTCGCACCAGCTTCTCATTTCCACCCAACAAACAGCCAACAATGGCACTCCACATCCACTCGATCCAGGCCTTTCACGATACAACATCTAGTTGGTGGGCCAAAGGGCCTGTTTCCATGCAGTATCTCGAAAGTGTATCCCAAAAAAATGGGCTGTTCCCTTGATACATGTGATAATATTAACCATAGAGCCATGGACAGGCGACGTTTCAGGTCGGGACCCTTCCTCAGATGTGGAGGAAGGAACTGCAGGTGCTGGTTCACACCGAAGAGAGTCACAAAGTGCTGGAGTAACTCAGCGGGACAGGCAGCGTCTGTGGAGGGAAGGAATAAGTGATGTTTCAGACCAGGACACTTTGTCGGATGATGATTATTGCTTAGTTTAGTTTAGCGCGGAGATACCAGCGCGGAAACAGGCCCCTCGGCCCACGAGGTCCGTGCCGACCAGCGATCCCCGCACACTAACACTATCCTACGCACAATTTTTACATTTACCAAGCCAATGAACCGACAAACCTGCACGACTTTGGAGTGCGGGAGGAAACCGAAGGTCGTGGGGAAAACCGACGCAGGTCGCAAGAGAGAACGTGCAAACTCCGTACAAACAGCGCCCGTAGTCAGGATGGGACCCGGGTCTCTGGCGCTGTGCGGCAGCAGCTCTACCCGCTGCGCCACCGTGCCGCCCCATCAGGATGCACAGTGAATGAAGCCACGCTTTGACCTTGTGAGCACAGCTGCTGCCGTCTATATTTGACTTCTCGTGTGCAGCTATTTCCAGAGGATTGCTTTTCAGTTTTTCATTTCCCCCGCAGATCTGAAAAGCTGTTTACCACACATATTTTAACAGCGTCAAGCCCTCCGATTGTCCGGGGGGTCGGTCGGTTGGTCGGGTACCAGGCGACGCTGTCTGATCAAAGAGAAATTTGCTGTTTGTTGCCGTTCAGAAGTGCTTTACTCGTGGCTGTTTCGCTCGGGCCTTGACCCTTACGCACGTCTCCATCCTTCCTTCCTTCCTCCCCGACAGTCCCCGCGGAATCCAAGCTCGGAAACCTTGCCTTTCCTTTCATCCGGTGGAAAACTAAAGCCCCCGTCCCACTTAGGCGATTTTCTCGGCGACTACAGGCGACTAGGCTGTCGGCACATGGTCGCCGTGGAGACGCCTGTACGGTCGTGAGTCGACTCTTCAAGTCGCCTTATAACCCCTGTCCCACTATACGAGCTAGTTCTCCCGAGTTCCCCCTGATTCAAACTCGGAGAATTACGGTAATGGCCGCTCGTAGGTACTCGGGGCTCTCGTGGACATTTTTCAACATGTTGAAAAATCTTCATGAGTCTTCCCAAGTACCTGCCGTTAGCGTTACCAGCCGCTAAGAAACGTCCCCGAGCTCCGACGTACCCGCTACGTACATTCTACGTGCTTACCACGAGTTAGATTTTTTTTTAAACTCGAGAGAGCTCTTGAATTACCTCGTACAGTGGAACAGGGCTTAAAGCCCTGATGACAAAAGTGCCGGAGGAGCTCAGCGGGTGAGGCAGCATCTGTGGAGCAAAGGAATAGGTGACGTTTCGGGTCGAGACCCTTCTTCAGACTGATGACAAAAATGCCGGAGAAACTCAGCGGGTGAGGCAGCATCTGTGGAGGGAAGGAATAGGTGACGTTTCGGGTCAAGACGTAACGTTTTCCTAGTCGCCGCTGGATTTTGAAACGTACAAAACGTTTTGGCGACTGTGGGCCTGACGTAGCTTGTCTTCTCCTGACGTAGCTTGTCGCTAGGTGCTGCCCCCTCCAGCAGCCCGTTCCTTGCACCCACCACCCTTTGTGTTACCAACGTTACCCATCGGGTTCTGATTAAATCTTACCCCCCCTCAACTCGATTAGTACGGTTGTCAAGGGTTACGGGGGAAAAAGGCAGGAGAATGGGGCGGAGAAGGAAAGATAGATGAGCCATGATCGAATGGTGGAGTAGACTTGATGGGCCGAATGGCCTAATTCTGCTCCTAGGACATGTGAACATTTTTCAATCAGAGGGTGGTGGGTGTATAGAACAAGCTGCCCGACGCAGGCATTACTGCCCTCAAAGAATGTCCACTTTGAAGAAGACTTCTGACAAGAGTTCTGGGCAGTCTGAAGAAGGGTCTCGACCCGAAACGTCACCCATTCCTTCTCTCCAGAGACGCTGCCTGTCCCGCTGAGTTACTCCAGCACTTTGTGTCTACCTTTGGTTTAAACCAGCGTCTGCAGTTCCTTCTTGGGCAGTTACTTTGACTCATTGATGGCGGGAGCCGGGCACACTCAAATAAAAGTCTGCTCCAGCTTCCCCCGTAAATCTCAATCAGTCCGTTAGCAACAACAGACGATAGGTGCAGGAGTAGGCCATTTGGCCCTTCGAGCCAGCACCGCCATTCAATGTGATCATGGCTGATCATCCCCAATCAGTTCCCCGTTCCTGCCTTCTCCCCATATCCCCTGACTCCGCTATCTTTAAGAGCCCTATCTAGCTCTCTTTTTTGAAAGCATTCAGAGAACCGGCCTCCACCGCCCTTTGAGGCCGAGAATTCCACCGGCTCGCCACTCTCTGTGAGAAAGACAGGTGAGGCTTGTAAAATTGGGTCTGGGATGGAGATAAACGATTTCCAATCTGACAAGAACTTGCGCTGAAATTCCACTTCATCCCTTCTGGAATGTCAAGAACTGGCTGGCTGGGAAGGAAAGTATGAGCCAGTTTGAACTTGATGCCACGTTTTACAGACACATTGTTGGAAACGAGACACCATAAACGTCAGGGGTTCCAGGGAGGGAAAATAACTTTAACAAGTGGCTGAGCAATCCTATTTTATATATATATAGAGAGTAGACAAATAAATGTATATATGGCAGACAAAAATGCTGGAGAAACTCAGCGGGTGAGGCAGCGTCTATGGAGCGAAGGAATAGGTTACGTTTCGGGTCGAGACCCCGAAGGAGTAGGTGACGTTTCGGGTCGAGACCCGGAAGGGTCTCGACCCGAAACGTTGCCTATTCCTTCGCTCCACAGATACTGCCTCACCCGCTGAGGTCCTGCGGCATTTTTGTCATCAGTCTGAAGAAGGGTCTCGACACGAAACGTCACCTATTCCTTCGCTCCACAGATGCTGCCTCACCCGCTGAGTTTCTCCAGCATTTCTGTCATCAGTCTGAAGAAGGGTCTCGACACGAAACGTCACCTATTCCTTCGCTCCACAGATGCTGCCTCACCCGCTGAGGTCCTGCGGCATTTTTGTCATCAGTCTGAAGAAGGGTCTCGACACGAAACGTCACCTATTCCTTCGCTCCACAGATGCTGCCTCACCCGCTGAGTTTCTCCAGCATTTTTGTCATCAGTCTGAAGAAGGGTCTCGACACGAAACGTCACCTATTCCTTCGCTCCACAGATGCTGCCTCACCCGCTGAGGTCCTGCGGCATTTTTGTCATCAGCCTGAAGAAGGGTCTCGACACGAAACGTCACCTATTCCTTCGGGGTCTCGTCCTGAAACGTTACCTATTCCTTCGGGACCCTGACTATGGGCGCTGTCTGTAGGGAGTTTGTACGTTCTCCCCGTGACCTGCGTGGGTTTTCACCGGGTGCTCCGGTTTCCTCCCACACTCCAAAGCCGCGCGGGTTCGAAGGTTCATTGGCTTCGGTGAAATCGTACGTTGCCCCCATTGTGTGTGTAGGATCGTGCTAGTGTGCGGGGATCGCCGGTCGGCGCGGACTCGGTGTTTCCGCGCTGTATCTCCGGCCTAGAGTAAAGTATTGCGTTGAATATTGCATTGAGTATAGACAGTGCGGTTTGCCAAGAAGAAACTCGAGCAGCAGTCAACATAGTTAAAAAAAACAGATGTACTCACAGCCGATATTGGGAACACTTGAAACATCACGGAAATAACCAGATGAAGTCAGTTAAACTCAAACTACTAAAGGGCCTGTCCCACTTGGCGGATTATTTCGCCGACCGCCGGCATCATATCAGTGTCGCCAAAAGATTTACAACATTTCAAAATCCAGCGGCGACCAAAAAAAAAGTTACGACGCTTGAAAAATCACCGCGCGTCAATGCGTCATCACGCTGCATCGCACCGAATCACCGAATCTTTCGGTGAGCTGATAAGTCAGTCAATGATGCTGGCAGTCGCCGAAAAAATCGCCCAGCGGGACAGGCCCTTAACTCATTCTCTGCCTTTCATTTTTAATATACCTCACCGCCCCCTCCTTGATGATCATCAGTCTTGGACTTATTCTATCATCTCCATGTGACAAAGGTTCCAGGTCAAGATAATGATCTTAAATTACCATGAGTTGCATTGCTGACAGTGCAAGGCCTGGATAGAGCGGATGTGGAGAGGATGTTTCCACTAGTGGGAGAGTCTAGGACCAGAGGGCACGGCCTCAGAATTAAAGGATGTGCCTTTAGAAAGGAGATGGTCCCGATGTTGAGTCCAGAACCAGGGGTCACAGTTTCAGAATAAGGGGGTCGGCCATTTAGGACTGAGATGAGGAAAAACGTCTTCACCCAGAGAGTTGTGGACCTGTGGAATTCTCTGCCACAGAAGGCAATGGAGGCCGATTCACTGGATGTTTTCAAGAAAGAGTTAGATTTAGCTCTTAGGGCTGACGGAATCAAGGGATATGGGGAGAAAGCAGGAACGGGGTACTGATTGTGGATGATCAGCCATGATCGTATTGAATGGTGGTGCTGGGCCGAATGGCCTACTCCTGCAGCTATTTTCTATATTTCTATGCGATGACGTTCTGAAGAAGGCTCCCGACCTGACATGTCACCCATCCTATTTTCTCCAGAGATGCTGCTTGACCCGCTGAGTTACTCCGGCACTTTGTGTCCATTTTAGGAATTTCTTGAGACAGAGAGTGGTGAATCTGTGGAATTCATTGCCACTGTGGAGGCCAAGATTTTGGGTAATTTTAAAGCAGATTCCTTGATCAGTACGGGGGTCAAAGGTTATGGGGAGAAGGCATGTGAATGGGGTTGAGAGGGAGAGATAGATCAGCTATGATTGCATGGCGGAGTAGATGTGATGGGCTGAATGGCCTAATGCTACTAGTGCCCTATGAAGTATTCGCATTATTATCCATGATAATTTGTGCAATTTGCTTATTAATTTGTATAATTCTTGTAGAGCGTTTGGAAATTGGAGATGGACAATAGTCCTAAATATACAAGAGGACAGCACAGGAACAGGCCCTTCGGCCCACAATGTCTGCACGTGATCCCTATCCCCCACATTCCCTGCATGTTTGGTTCAGTATAGTTTAGAGACACAGCATGAAAACAGGCCCTTCGGCCCACCGGGGTCCGTGCTGACCAGCGATCCCCACACACGAGGGACAGTTTCACATTTGCACAAGCCCGCAAGTCTTTGGGGTGTGGGAGGAAACCGAAGATCTCGGAGAAAAAAATCCGTACTAATCAAGAATCTATCTATCTCTGCCTTAAAACTATCCACTGACTTGGCCTCCACAGCCCTCTATGGCAATGAATTCCACAGATTCACCACCCTCTGACTGAAGAAATTCCTCCTCATCTCTTTTCTAGAAGAACGTCCTTTAATTCTGTGGCTGCGACCTCTAGTCCGAGACTCTCCCACCAGTGGAAACATCCTCTCCGCATCCACTCTATCCGAGCCTTTCGCTATTCTGTACGTTTCAATGAGGTCCCCTCCTCATTCTTCTAAACTCCAGCGAGTACCGGCCCAGTGCCGGCAAACGCTCATCATAGGTTAACCCGCGCATTCCTGGGATCGCTCCTACACACTGGATTTCCACTGCGATTCCTGGCATGGGTCAAGGAAACACCGGGACAACAGCTTGATGAGTCACGCCAACCTGCCAAGGGCTGTTCTTCCTAAATATTCCGGCTGGAAATCAAAGAGAGAGGGAAAAAAAAAAATCGCAGTCGTTGAAAATCTGGAATAAAATCCGTGGGCTCAAACAAAAGCAATTGATTTTTTTCAGATGGAAAGTCCCGGGACATTAGCAAGGTGATTCTTTCTGCAGATGCTGCTCAGCCCACTCAGTATTTCCACTAGTTCCTGCTTTTAATTCGGGGCGGGGGGGGGGGGGGGGGTGGAGTCGCTGCCTCACGGCGCCGGAGACCCGGGTTCGATGCTGGCCGCGGGCGCTGTCTGCGCGGAGTTTGCGTGTTCTAGGCAAGTGGGACTAGCGTAGATGGGAGATGTTGGTCGGCATGGGCGAGTTAAGGGCCCGTCGCCTGTTTCCCCACCGTATGAGTCTATGACTCTACCATGTGTGGTTACAACCAGTTCATAGCCAAGATACTGAGTGCAGAATATAGTTCTCAGCATTGTAATCCAATGAAGTTAGAATCCTTCTGGAGGGGACTATTCCCCCACCCCCCCCACTACTTATTGAAAATGTCTATGTTAGATTAATGGGCGGCACGGTGGTGCAGCGGTAGAGTCGCAGCCCCGGAGACCCAGGTTCGATCCCGACTACGGGCGCTGTCTGTTTGGAGTTTGTCCGTTCTCCCCGTGACCTGCGTGGGATTTCTCCGAGATCTTCGGTTTCCTCCCACACTCCAAAGACCCCCATAGGCTTGTAAGTTTAAGCAGGAACTGCAGATGCTGGAAAAATCTAAGGTAGACAAAAATGCTGGAGAAACTCAGCGGGTGCGGCAGCATCTGCGGAGCGAAGGAAATAGGCGACCTTTCCTACGTTGCCCATTTCCTTCGCTCCACAGATGCTGCCGCACCCGCTGAGTTTCTCCAGCATTTTTGTCTACCTTAGATTTGTAGGTTAATTGGCTCGGTAAATGTAAAAATTGCCCCTAGCGGGTGTAGGATGCCGTTAGTGTGCGGGGATCGCTGGCCGGCGCGGACTCGGTGGGCCGAAGGGCCTGTTTCCGCGCTGTGTCTCTAAACTAAACGTGAAAATTTATCGCCTCATATGACGAAAGAGCTGCTTAATTATGTTGTATCGGACCCATCCAACTCCTACAGCTCTTTGCCAAGCACGGAATTATTTTTTTGATTATTACCCCTGGACACGTTGGCCCCAGTTATTGTTTTCCTGAAGTAAAAATCAAATCAGAGCGATTTAATGTTGGATGGATTCGCATCAAAGGGAGCAAGCAATTTGGCTGAAGATAGACACGGAAGGCTGGAGTAACTCAGCGGGACGGGCAGCATCTCTGGGTCGAGACCCTCCTTCAGACCTCGGCATGAAACGTCACCTGTTCCTTCTCTCCAGAGGTGCTGCCTGACCCGGCTGAGTTACTCCAGCCTTTTTTGTGTCTGTCTTCGGTTTAAACCAGCATCTGTGGATCCTTCCCACAACACTGCCAGCTGTTTGTTCGGCCAAAACTGGAAGCTAGTGCGACTCGGATGATGAAACTATTTGGCTCATTGTCGTCCCCAGACACAGTGCGTGCGTTCTCTGAACAAGCAGCCAGTTCCCTCATCAGCCGTAAAGGATTTGTACTAAGCTCGGAACATCAAAGACTAGATAACGTTGGTCTGAGGCGAAAGGAGATGTGCGGGGCAGGTTTTTCAACACAGAGTTAAGGGTGTCAGGAACACTGCTAGGGGTGATAGACAATAGACAACAGGTGCAGGAGGAGGCCATTCGGCCCTTCGAGCCAGCACCGCCATTCAATGTGATCATGGCTGATCATCCACAATCAGTACCCCGATCAGTGATGGCGGAGGCATATATGATAGAGGTGATTAAGAGGCTTTTAGATGGGCATGGAGGTGCAGCGGTAGAGCTGCTGCCTCACAGCGCCAGAGACCCGGGTTCGATCCCGACTACGGGTGCTGTCTGTACGGAGTTTGCACGTTCTCCCCGTGACCTGCGTGGGTTTTCTCCGGGTGCTCCGGTTTCCTCCCACACCCCAAATACGTACGGGTTTGCAGGCTAACTGGCTGCGGTAGAATTGTAAATTGTCCCTAGTGTGTGTGTGTGTGCGTGTGGGATAGTGTCAGTGTGCGGGGCGATCGCTGGTCGGCACGGGCCCGGTGGGCCGAAGGGCCTGTTTCCACCCTGTATCTCCATAACAAAAACCTCCAGGGAAGGAACTGCAGGAGCCGGTTTACACCGACGATAGACACAAAGCGCTGGAGTAACTCAGCGGGACAGGCTGGAATCCCCGGGATCACTCTCGTGAACCTACTGAGAGGGCGGGAGGTGAGATTGGGGTCGGAGAGAGAGAAAAGGGGTGAGGGGGTTGAGGGTGGGGGAAGAGAGTGGGGAGGGGGTGCAACCTAAAATGGGGGCTTCAGTGTCTCTTTGTTTTTCTGCCCCTCAATTTCTGCTTTCTGAATGGGGCGGGTTGTGTTATTAAAACCCCTGGCTTTGCTTGCACCTCTCTGCTTTCTCGAATCCCGGGCCCCTGCTGCGGAAATACTTCTGTGAGTCACATCTGAGTCACATTACCCCTTCTGCCTGCCAGACTCTGTGAATAATATCCTGTGTATTAAAACTCGCAGGGAATTGTCATCTTGGATGGATCAAAGAGGCCCCCCCCCCCCCCCCCCCCCACGCTTGCCGACTATAAACGGCGATGAACAGGTCTGACACACGGGCCGGTTTATTTTAATAATTCAAAATGTTTTGTTCATCATTAATTTTTAATTTTTGGTTTTGTTTTGGAGATACAGTGCGGAAACAGGCCCCGCCTACCAGCGGTCCCCGCGCACTAAAGGGGCTGTCCCACTGTACGGGGTAATTCAAGAGCTCTCCCGAGTTTATAAAAAAATCAAACTCGTGGTAAGAATGTACGTAGCGGGTACGTCGGAGCTCGGGGTCGCCCCTTAGTGGCTCGTAACGCTAACGGCAGGTACTCGGGAAACGCGGTAAACTCGGGAAGACTCATGAAGATTTTTCAACGTGTTGAAAAATGTCCACGAGAGCCCCGAGTACCGGCAAGCGGCCATTACCGTAAATCTCCGAGTCAGAATCAGGGCAAACTCGGGAGAACTCTTGAATTAGCTCCTGCAGTGGGACAGGCCCCTTAACACTGTCCCACACACACGGGGGACACTTTACATTTATACCAAAACCGATTAACTTAAGGGCCTGTCCTACAAGCATGCAACTCTATGCGATGAGCGCGACCTAACGTGGTCGCTTGAGCCGTCCGGCGTCGCGGGGCCGGTCCCACTTCGATCGCCGGAGCCGTGCGGAATTGTGCGGAGTTCGTCCCGACATTGCGCGGGGCTCCGAAAAACTGACTATATTCAAAAATTCCCCGCGGCCATGGCTTGTCGGCTCGCAGTCGCCTCGACGCATGACACACCGCCTCGACGTCGTGCCTCCGTGACCCTCTCTGTAGGTGCCTCCGTGACCCTCTATGTGTGTGGCTCCGTGGCCCTCTGTGTGTGTGTGCCTCTGTGACCCTCTCTGTGTGCCCCTCTCTGTCCTGGCGAACTTACCTTTAAGACTTCGCTCCAAGTTCTCCTCACTTTGCGCCGCATTGCGCCACTCACCCGACCTCCGTGCGGCCCTCGCTGCCGGTTTGGTCGCGCTTGCCGAATGCAGGCGCATGCTGGTGGGAACGGCCCTGTACAGGGGATCACCCGACCTCCGCGCGGCCCCCGCTTCTAGTTTGATCGCGCTCATGGCATGGAGTCGGATGCTGGTAGGACAGGCCCTTTACAGCAGACCATTATCTTCAAGGAGACGGTGTGTTGTCAGTGACAGACCGTAATTGGGAAGTCAGGTTTGGTTAAGCCTCCTTGATGTTGCACGCTCTCCGACGTCTCGTCACCTGGGCCGAGGCGTAAACCTTTGAGAAGTGCTGGAGGTGAGATATCTACATGAGGATGTCGCTCGGGAAGGAGCAGCGCTGGTTTCAAATGTAGAAGCCTGGCCATTAAAGTTGACAGCATTAAGTCAACGAAGGAAATGCAATTGTATGGCATACGGCTATTTAGATAGTCATAGTCAAAGACTCATAGACTGATACAGTGTGGAAACAGGCCCCTCAGCCCAACTTGCCCACACCGGCCAACATGTCCCATCTACACTAGTCCCACCTGCCTGCGTTTGGTCCATTTCCCTCGAAACCCGTCCTATCCATGCACCTGTCTAACTGCTTCTTAAACGTTGGGATTGTCCCGGCCTCAACTACCTCCTCTGGCAGCTCGTTCCGTACACCCACCGCCCTCTGTGTGAAAACGTTACCCCTCGGGTTCCTATGGGAATTTTTTAAAATGGAAAACCACCAAGTTATGGTGGCACAGTGGTAGAGTCGCTGCCTCACAGTGGCAGAGTCCCAGGTTCGATCCTGACTACGGGTGCTGTCTGTACGGAGTTTGCATGTTCCCCCCGTGAACATGTGGGTGCTCCGGTTTCCTCCCACAGCCCAAAGACGTGCAGGTTTTAGGGGCTAATTGGCTTTGGGGGAAAATGTAAAACTGTCCCTGGGGTGTGTAGGATGAGGTTAGCGTGTGGGGAGATCGCTGGTCGGGGCGGACTTGTTCCAAGAGCAAGCTAGATTCTCAACCCAATTTTAGGCGCCAACTATGTCAGAACGCAACACATTCTATGGGCAACCTCTAGTTTTATGTTTTTGAAAAGGGAGAGAAATAGAGAGAAGAACGAGAGGGAAAATAGACAGTAGAAAATAGAAAACCTTGAAGTGTGTATACAGGAAAATAAACAGTGGGAAGTAGAAATAGGGCAAAAAGACCCTCAAAAAAGACATTTTCAAATCTTTGTTCAGAGATGTAATTCTACCCACGACCTGACCTGAAATCAGTCATCTTTAGGCTACTGCTGCATCGCAAGATTCCAAAAAGTCGATGAAAGGGGACCAACTCCTCAAGAATTGGTGATATTTATCTATTAGGCGGAGTTCCACACTGTGCCTCTAAACCAAACGGAACTGAAGTGCCGGAGTGGCTCAGCGGGCCAGGTAGCCTCTCGGGAGTGGGATGGACGGGCAAAGTATCCAGCGATGAATGGAATTGTAAAGGAGATGTCATTGAATTGTTGAGCCCTTGTCCCACTGAAGGAGGTAATTCCAGAGCTCCCACCGAGTTTTCCCCTGATTCAAACCCGGAGAATGTCCGTAGCGGGTCCGTAGGAGTTCGTGGACGTCTCGTAGCGGCTCGTAATGTTAACGGTCCACCTTAGACAGGTACCTGGTTTGGACAGGTTTGGAGGGATATGGGATGTGGGCCAAGCGCAGGCAGGTGGGACTAGTGTAGCCGGGACATGTTGGCCGGCATGGGCGAGTTGGGCCGAAGGGCCTGTTTCCACACTGGGTCAATCTATGATTGGACAGATAATTATCAACAGGGCACCAACTTCTCCTCCTGTGCGTAACATGTGATGTCGGGACTGGCCACTGCGCAGGGATTACGGGCCATAGCTTGGGTATATTTTTTGCTGTTCCCAAGCATCAATCTTCTATTCCCCACTGCAAATCTCGGAGAAAAATGACCAACTTTGGCTGTGTAAATCTTTTTTTTTTTTTTTTTTACAACTGCTGTGGGAATATGAAACAATTTGCAGCGTTCAGAAGAAAGATTGCCCACCATTTTACGACAGAGTCGGGCAACGCAGCAACAGAGGCCCCTGCCACAGTGCAGCTCCTGCAGTGTAGTTTAGAAACGCACCGAGTCCGCGCCGACCGGCGATCCCCGCGCTCTAACACTGTCCTACACGCACACACGGGGACAATTTTTACATTTACACCGAGCCAATTATCATATAACCATATAACAATTACAGCACGGAAACAGACCTTCTCGGCCCTTCCAGTCCGTGCCGACCATTTATTTTCCCCTAGTCCCATCTACCTGCACTCAGACCATACCCCTCCATTCCCTTCCCGTCCATATACCTATCCACTTTACTTTTAAATGTTAAAATCGATCCTGCCTCCACCACTTCTGCAGGAAGATCATTCCACACAGCCACCACTCTCTGAGTAAAGAAGTTCCCCCTCATGTTACCCCTTATTCCCTTAATTCTCATGTCAAGCCCTCTTGTTTGAACCTGCAAACCTTGGTTGATCCCACAAACCTGCACGTCTTCAGAGTGCGGGAGGAAACCGAAGATCTCGGGGGAAACGCTACGCGGGTCACGGGGAGAACGTGCAAACTCCGTACAGACAGCGCCTGTAGTCAGGATCCAACCCGGGTCTCCGGCGCTGTGAGGCAGCAGTTCTCCCTGCTGCGCCACCGTGCCGCCCTCGTGAGATGGAAGGTTTCCTCATTGTGATGTAAAATTTAAGAGGGCTTGATCAAATAGACATTAACATAGACAATAGGTGCAGGAGTAGGCCATTCAGCCCTTCGAGCCAGCACCGCCATTCAATGTGATCATGGCTGATCATTGAAAATCAGTACCCCGTTCCTGCTTTTCTCCCCATGTCCCCTGATTCTGAGAGTAATTCGGAACTTTTGACTTTGTTTAAAGAGGTGGCGAGATTCGGGAAAAGAGAGGAGAAGAGTTGGGGCCTTGAGCACGATGTGAGACCAATGTAAAACGAGTCTCAGACCAAAGGCACAAAGTGGTGCAGAGATACAGCGCGGAAACAGGCCCTTCGGCCCACCGAGTCGGTGCCGACCAGCCATCCCCGCACACTAACGCTAATCCTACACACACCAGGGACAATTTACATTTACACCGAGCCAATTAACCTACAAACCTGCACGTCTTTGGAGTGTGGGAGGAAACCTATCTATCTTTTCCATCAAAAATATCCATTGGCTTGCCCCTCCACAGCCTTCTATAGCAAAGAATTCCACAGATTCGCCACCCATTGACTGAAGAAATTCCTCAGTTGCTGCCGCACCCGCTGAGTTTCTCCAGCATTTTTGTCTACCTTCGATTTTTCCAGCATCTGCAGTTCCTTCTTAAACAGAGCGTGTGCGGGTGATCGCTGGTCGACGTGGACTAGATGCGCCTCTTCCTTTCATTTTCCCACCCCCCGACATCAGTCTGAAGAAGGGTCTCGACCCGAAACGTCGCCCATTTCCTTTGCACCACAGATGCTGCCTCACCCGCTGAGTTTCTCCGGCAATTTTGTCAACCTCGGACAATCCTCGATCGGACTCTGCTGGCTTTGCCTTGCCCTGAATGTTATTCCCTTATCATGTATCTGTACGCTCCGAATGGCTGGATTGTAATCATGTGTTGTCTTTCCGCTGGCTGGTTAGCACGCGACAAAAAGCTTTTCGCTGTACCCCGGTACACGTGGCAATGAACTAGACTGGGCTGAACCTGTGAGCTTTCATCATCCTCTGCGCTGTAATCCATACAGACATGCATTTGTGATTATACCAACTTGGAGATGACTGCCTTGATCAGACAAATGGCCTTATTGATTAGGTGTCGGGTGCTGATTGTTAAGAATGCTTTTTGAATGGAAAGCTGAAATTGATAAGTGCCTGGTGGATTGAGGTACATCCACAAACATTCCCTCACCGGCGATAATTGTCCCATTGATTTTTTTCGTGGGAAGAGAAGAACCATTAAGAGTAACTGATCAAGAGTCGAGGGTGTGCCATTGCCATAGGTAGCGGCAATGGCAGATACGACAGTGGTGTTTAAGAGTCCTTTGGATAGACACATGGATAGCCTGCAACGAATGAAGGATATGGACTGTGTGCAGTAGACAATGGACAATAGGTGCAGGAGTAGGCCATTCGGCCCTTCACGCCAGCACTGGCATTCAATGTGATCATGGCTGATCATCCACAATCAGTACCCCGTTCCTGCCTTCTCACCATATCCCCTGACTCCGCTATCTTTAAGAGCCCTATCTAACTCTCTGTTGAAAGTATCCAGAGAACCGGCCTCCACCGCCCTCTGAGGCAGAGAATTCCACAGACTCACCACTCTCTGTGAGAAAAAGTGTTTCCTCTTCTCCGTTCTAAATGGCTTACCCCCTTGTTCTTAAACTGCGTGTGGCCCCTGGTTCTGGACTCCCCCAACATCGGGAAGAGATATAGAACCGCTGAAGATGCAACATCTGTCACTATACCCCCACCCCCCACCCCCCGACTCTGTCCAGGGACCCCGACAGTCCTTCCAGGTTAGGCAGAGGTTCACTTGCACCTCCTCCAACCTCGTCTACTGTATCCGTTGTTCGAGATGTGGACTCTTATACATTGACGAGACCAAATGCAGACTGGGCAATCGTTTTGCAAAACACCTTCGCTCAGCCCACCTGGACCAACCTGATCTCCCAAATGCTGGACCCTTTAATTCTCCTTCCCATTCCCACACTGACCTTTCTGTCCTGGGCCTCCTCCAGTGTCAAAGTGAGGCTAAACGCAAATTGGAGGAACAGCATCGCATATTTCGCTTGGGCAGCTTACAGCACAGTGGTATGAATATTGATTTCTCTCACTTCGAGTAGCCCCGGCATTCCCTGTCTCTCCCGCCCTCCCCCACCCAAGTCGCACCAGCTTCTCGTTCTCACCCAACAAACAGCCCACAATGGCCTGTTTTTAAGAAGGAACTGCAGATGCTGGAAAAATCGAAGGTAGACAAAAATGCTGGAGAAACTCAGCTAGTGAGGCAGCATCTGTGGAGGGAAGGAATAGGCGACGATTCAGGTCGAGACTGAAGTGCTTCCTTTATCATCGTCACTTTTTTGCACATCTTTCATTCATTGTTGGGTACACAACAAGCTGGAGAAACTCAGCGGGTGCAGCAGCATCTAAGGAGCGAAGGAGATAGGCGACGTTTCGGGTCGAGACCCTTCTTCAGGCTGGTCAGGGATCAGGGAAACGAGAGATATAGACGGTGATGTGGAGAGATAAAGAACAATGAATGAAAGATACGCAAAAAAGTATCGATGATAAAGGAAGCAGGCCGTTGTAAGCTGTTTGTAGTGTGAAAATGAGAAGCTAGTGCGACTTGGGTGGGGGAGAGATAGAGAGAGAAGGAATGCCAGGGCCTGAGGGCTGAGGGAGAGGTGGGAAGGGGAGGAGGCAGCCTGGGTTAACAGAATTGAGAAAATTCAATGTTTAAGCCCAGAGGATGCAGACTCCCCAAGCGGAATATGAGGTGCTGTTCCTCCAACTTGCGGTGTTCATTGAGGTTTCATTCATTGTTCTTTATCTCTCCACATCACCGTCTATATCTCCTTTATCCCTTATCCCAAACTAGTCTGAAGAAGGGTCTCGGCCCGAAACGTCACCCATTCCTTCCCTCCGGAGACCTTGCCTGTCCCGCTGAGTTACTCCAGCATTTCTGTGTCTATCTTCGGTTTAATCCAGCGTCCGCAGTTTCTTCCTCACACGCCGCACTGTTCTACGTTCGATCCGACTGACGATTCTGACTCCCCTACAGAAACTTGTGCTGGGTTTCAGCTGCGGAAACATTGAAGGTCGTTCTGCGTATCTGATGGTTCTAATTCCTTCCTCTTTATTGTCTGGGCGCGTGAAGATGAAAGGCTGCGGTGATGCAGTTGATCGCGATGGCTCAAGGACTGTGGAGAGGATGTGGCGAGGAATTACTTCATTGGGCTGCCGGTGGGAAGAGCCATTGAGTCGCGGATAATGAAAACAGGCCCTTCGGCCCGTCGGGTCCGTACTGGCCTGTGACGCCCCCCCCCCCCCTCTTTATTTTATTAGGAAGGAACTGCAGGCGCTGGTTTGAACAAAGTGCTGGAGTGACTCAGCGGGCCAGGCAGCATCTCTGGAGAGAAGGAATGGGTGACGTTTCGGCTCAGTCTGAAGAAGGGTCTCGACCCGAAAGGTCACCCATCCCTTTGCTCCAGAGACGCTGCCTGTCCCGCTGAGTCACACCAGCGTTTTTTGTCCATCTTCCATTGATTTTAGTTCAGTTTAGTTTTGAGATGCGGCGTGGAAACAGGCCCTTCGGCCCACCGAGTCCGCGCCGACCAGCGATCACCTGTACACCAGTTCTATCCAAATACTGGACAAGGGCGGACCCGTACGGGGCAAACTAATTTAGCCCAATATACGGGATGTCCCGGCCAATATACGGGATGTCCCGGCCAATACGGGACAGTTGGCAACCCGAGTCTGAAGAGCTTTTTCTCCATCACTAAGATGAATCCCAATCCAAAACGTCACCTATCCATGTCCTGCAGTGATGGTGCCTGACCCGCTGAGTTACTCCAGCACTCCGTGTAGAATTTAGGGGAGTACACCATGGAAACAGACCTCTCGGCCCATCAAGTCCATGCCGTCCACCAGTCCATGTTTAGTTCAGTTAGAAACATAGAAACATAGAAAATAGGTGCAGGAGTAGAGGCCATTCGGCCCTTCCAGCCTGCACCGCCATTCAATATGATCATGGCTGATCATCCAACTCAGTATCCCGTACCTGCCTTCTCTCCATACCTCCTGATCCCTTTAGCCACAAGGGCCACATCTAACTCCCTCTTAAATATAGCCAATGAACTGGCCTCAACTACCCTCTGTGGCAGAGAGTTCCAGAGACCCACCACTCTCTGTGTGAAAAAAGTCCTTCTCATCTCGGTCCTAAAGGATTTCCCCCTTATCCTTAAGCTGTGACCCCTTGTCCTGGACCTCCCCAACATCGGGGACAATCTTCCTGCATCTAGCCTGTCCAACTCCTTAAGAATTTTGGGGTTACACAACAAGCTGGAGAAACTCAGCAGGTGCAGCAGCATCTAAGGAGCGAAGGAGATAGGCGACGTTTCGGGTCGAGACCCTTCTTCAGACCTTAAGAATTTTGTACGTTTCTATAAGATCCTCTCTCAATGTCCTAAATTCTAGAGAGTACAAGCCGAGTCTATCCAGTCTTTCTTCATAAGACAGTCCTGACATCCCAGGAATCAGTCTGGTGAACCTTCTCTGCACTCCCTCTACGGCAATAATGTCCTTCCTCAGATTTGGAGACCAGAACTGTACGCAATACTCAAGGTGTGGTCTCACCAAGACCCTGTACAACTGCAGTAGAACCTCCCTGCTCCTATACTCAAATCAGTTCAGAGACACAGCACGGAAACAGGCCCTTCGGCCCACCCGGTCCGTGCCGACCAGTGACCCCCCGCACCATCCTACACACCCTGGGGACAATTTAGAGTTTATACCAAAGCCAATTAGCCTACAAACCTGCCCACGCTTGGAGTGTGGGGGGAAACCGGAGCGCCCGGAGAGAACCCACGCGGGTCACGGGGAGAGAACGTGCAAACTCCGTACAGAGAGTCAGGATCGGGACCGGGGTCTCCGGCGCTGCGCCACCATGCCTCAAACTTGGCTCAAATGGTCCTTTCGATCCACTACGCTGTCGTTTGACCTTTCCATCTCTCCTCCACCCCCTCGTAGACAATCAACAACAGAAGATCGCTGCATGGTGCAATAATTAAACTACCGGGCTAGTAATCTGGTGCCACCTCTCACAGAGACGGTTTTTAATTCCTACCCAGCCTCTGTAATTAATATCCATCTAATTAAAAATGTTCTGGGCTGGAGAGATGGTGTCTTGGGCCTGGCCATGAAACTCCTGGATCGTTGCAAAGATAATTCTGGTTCAGTCACGTTATTGAGCTGGGGCGGAAATCCCGGGGGGGGGGGGGGGGGGGACCCACACATCCCCCCTGTGTTTTGTAATCCGTATTTTAAAACTCGGTAAAAGCAAGCAATTAAAATTCTCAGCTTTCCGCGAGACAGTGGGGGTGGGACAGATGATCGGGGGCCGCCGATTGGACGAGAGGGACGATGGTCAGCAGGCAGTGGGTGGGTGGGGGGGGGGGATCATGATGATTCAGCGCGAAGATTGGAGGAGGGAGGTGTCGGTCAGAGGTGGAAGTAGGGATGGGGGGGGTGGGGGTGAGGATAGAGCGCGGTGATTGGAGGAGGGAGACGTCCGTGGAGCAAAGATTATGGAGTGGAGCTTGAATCGGCCCGTTCGCGGGGCCTTTCATCGCCCGGCGCGGCTTAAAATCGGCCGCAGGATCTTCCACCGGTCAAATTGCTGCGTCGAGGTGATCGAGGCTCCCGATGTTGAAGCCACCGCGAACGGGTCGATTCAAGCCCCACGGTTCGGGCGGACGAAGCTACTGTTGCCGGAGTTCAGAGTCTGTCACCAACCAGGTCAGCTCCCGATGTTACCGTCCGCAGGGCCCGCGGCCGAAGCCTCGCGTGTGTGCGCATCCACGCGCGGCCTCCAAGACATTGTGTCCCCCCCATGTTTTGAGAGCGATTTCCGTGCCTGTTATTGAGGGTGATAGATGTTGCAATCCACCCCCCCACCCCCGCAGCTTCAGCGAGCGACCCTGGTTCGATTCCAGCACC
Organism: Raja brachyura; assembly: GCA_963514005.1. The sequence goes on along the minus strand of OY740808.1, from coordinate 4,264,438 downwards.
CACCGTGGAGTTTGCACGTTCTCTCTAAGACCAGGTTGTCCAGCTTCCTCCCACATCCACATGAGACCACACCTGGAGCATTGTGTGCAGTTTTGGTCCCCTAATTTGCAGAAGGACATTCTTGCTATTGAGGGAGTGCAGCGTAGGTTCGCCAGGTTAATTCCCGGGATGGCGGGACTGTCATATGCTGAGAGAATGGAGCAGCTGGGCTTGTACATTCTGGAGTTTAGAAGGATGAGAGGGGATCTTATTGAAACATATATGATTATTAAGGGTTTTGACACGCTTGAGGCAGGAAACATGTTGGGGGAGTCTAGAGCTATGGGCCACAGTTTAAGAATAAGGGATAAGCCATTTAGAATGGAGATGAGGAAACATTTTTTCACACAGTGAGTTGTGAGTCTGTGGAATTCTCTGCCTCAGAGGGCGGTGGAGGCCGGTTCTCTGGATGCTTTCAAGAGAGAGTTAGATAGGGCTCTTAAAGATAGTGGAGTCAGGGGATATGGGGAGAAGGCAGGAATGGGGTACTGATTGGGGATGATCAGCCATGATCACATTGAATGGCGGTGCTGGCTCGAAGGGTCGAATGGCCTACTCCTGCACCTATTGTCTATTGTCTATTGTCTATTGAATGGCGGTGCTGGCTCGAAGGGCCGAATGGCCTACTCCTGCACCTATTGTCTATTGTCTATCCCAAAGATGTGTTGGCACGTTCTCCCTGTGGACCTGGTGGGCCTCCTCCGTTGGGCCGAAGGGCCTCTTTCCACGCTCTGCCACTCTATGACCCCACGCAAACTTGCACAAGTAGCAAAAACAGTCCCTTATTCTGTCGACCCGGTATTTGAAACTTTTTCCGATGAAGAGTAAGCCAATATGGGGAAAGACTTGATGCTGCCTACATATGCACACTCTGTATGCATACTGTAACCTTTCCGAAATTGCCTGTGAATATTTGCACAGTCAGACCGCCGGACACAAAAAGACCAAAAATAAAATCAATTGTTATGGGATCGTCAGTCAAGCGAGAGACATCAAAATCTGTTAAGAGCCGGGGAAGATTGTTGGCACACCTAAGCAATTAGACTTTCTACAAGGTCATTCCTTAATTGAAATGTTAGATGCTGAGGAGAACTCACGATTCAAGGTGTCTGAGTCGTGTGAATAAATTTGAATAAATGCAGTAAAGGGCTTGTCCTACCAGCATGCAACTACATGCGATGAGCGCGACCAAACCGGCAGCGAGGGCCGTACTGAGGTCAGGTGATCCCCTGTACAGGGCCGTTCCCACCAGCATGCGCCTGCATGCGGCAAGCGCGACCAAACCAGCAGCGAGGGCCGCACGGAGGTCGGGTGAGTGGCGCAACGCGGCGCAAAGTGAGGCGAACTTGGAGCGAAGTCTTAAAGGTAAGTTCGCCAGGACAGAGAGGGACATACAGAGAGGGGCACAGAGGCACACACACAGAGGGCCACGGAGCCACACACATAGAGGGTCACGGAGGCACCTACAGAGAGGGTCACGGAGGCACGACGTCGAGGTGGTGTGTAATGCGTCGAGGCGACTGCGAGCCGACAAGCCGTTGCCGCGCGGAATTTTTGAACATGTCAGTTTTTCGGAGCCCCGCGCGATGTCGGGACGAACTCCGCACAATTCCGCACGGCTCCGGTGATCGAAGTGGGACCGGCCCCGCGATGCCGGACGGCTCAAGCAACCACGTTAGGTCGCGCTCATCGCATGGAGTTGCATGCTGGTGGGTCAGGCCCTTAAGTGAGGGAGGGGGTGGGTGGAATTGGAGCCTTGTTGCTGTTCGAGGTGGGATTTTCAGTTTAGCTTAGAGATACAGCGTGGAAAAAGGCCCTTCGGCCCACCGAGTCCGTGCCGACCAGCGATCCCCGCACACTGACACCACCCTACACACACTAGGGGGTAATTCACACACACACCAAAGCCAATTGGCCTACAATCCTGTCGTACGTCTTGAGAGTGCGGGAGGAAACCGAAGATCTCGGAGAAAATCCACGCGGTCACGGGGAGAACGTACAAATTCCGTGCAGACAAGCCCCCGCAGTCGGCATCGAACCCGGGTCTCCGGCGCTGCGAGCGCTGTAACTCTACCGCTGCGCCACCGTGACCGCCCGTTTGAGTTGAGCTCAGTTTCTTGTCACGTGCACCGAGGTACAGTGAAAAGCTTTTTTGTTGCGTGCTAACCAGTCAGCGGAAAGACAACACCGGATTACAATCGAGCCGTTCACAGTGTACAGGCACAGAACGCTGGAGTAACTCAGCGGGACAGGTGTCACAGGTTATGGGGAGAAGGCAGGAGAATGGAGAGATAGATCAGCCATGATTGAATGGTGGAATGGGCCGAATGGCCTAATTCTACTCGTATTCCCTATAATCTTATGAGCATCTCTGGAGGGAGGAATGGGTGACGTTTCAGGTCGAGACCCTTCTTCAAATTCCGAAGAAGTGTCTGAAGAAGGGTGTCGACCCGAAACGTCACCCTTTCCTTCCCTCCAGAGATGCTGCCTGTCCTGCTGAGTTACTCCAGCACTTTGGGTCTGCTGTGTAAACCAGCATCTGCAGTTTGTTCCTAACATGTCCCATCTACACCCTGTAGGTTCCACTTGAGCAAGGCTCTGTGTAGTGTTGTGGAACAGAGGGATCTAGAAGTGCAGGTTCATAGTTCCTTCAGTGGTGTCACAAAGTTGATAGGGTGGTCAAAAAGGCTTTCGTCAGTCAGAGGATTGAGTATAGAAGTTGGGAGGTCATTTTGCAGTTGCATTAAACGTTGGTGAGGCCACATTTAGAGTATTGGGTTCAGTACCGGGCACCATGTTATAGGAAAGATGTGGTCAAGCTGGAAAGGGTTCAGAGAAGATTTACGAGGATGTCGCCGGGACTAGAGGGTGTGAGCTACAGGGAGAGGTTGAGTAGGCTGGGTCTCTATTCCTTGACGAGGGGTGATTTTATTGGTGTCTACTAAATGACAGATGCACAGAGGGTGGTGTGTATGGAACGAGCTGCCGGAGGAGGTAGTTGAGGCTGGGACTATCCCATCATTTAAGGTACATGGATAGGACAGGTTTGGAGAGGTTATGGACCAAGCGCAGGCAAGTTGGACTTGGGTAAATGGGACATTGTTGACCGGTGTGGGCGAGTTGGGCCAACGGGCCAGTTTCCACCCTATTCCTCTATGACTCTATGACACAGAGTCTCTTACCTAGAGTAGAGGAATGAAGAACCCGATGACATAGGTTTACGGTGAAGGGGAAAAGATTTAATAGGAAAATGTGAAGAACCTTTTTTGAGGGGTATGCTGGAGCTTTCAAGAGAGAGGGCTCTTAAAAATAGCGGAGTCAACGGATACGGGAAGAAGGCAGGAACGGGGTACTGATTGGCGATGATCAGCCATGATCACATTGAATGGCGGTGCTGGCTCGAAGGGCCGAATGGCCTACTCCTGCCCCTATTGTCTGTTGTACAAAGGGAGGTGGGCGCATGGAACGAGCTGCCAGAGGGGATAGTTGGGGGCAGGGACCCTTGTAATGTTCAAGAAACATTTGGACAGGCACGTTGTGGATGGGACAGGTTTGGAGGCATACGGGCCAAACGCGGGCAGGTGGGACTGGCGTTGATGGGGCACGTTGGTCGGTGTGGGGAAGAGCCTGTATCCACGCTGTATCACTCTGGGACTGCCACACACTGGCCAGCAGACCTGCCCAGCCGCACGTTGACTTGGACTTGCTCCTGCTGCAGGGGCACTAAGTATGGAGCGGTGCCTGGACTCTCTCAGTTCCACCTGAGTAATTACAATGACTGGCGGGTGTGTCTAGGAGCTGGCCGTTATGCAAAAACCCTTCCACTTCGTTGAGCTTACTTACTTGTGATTCATAACCAAATGTACATTAGTGTTAATGGAACCTTTCCTTGGTCTTTCATAAATTATTCAGCAGGCTGAAACGAGCCAGAAATCTTTCACGCAGGAATAACTCTTGGGTTTTTTTTCCAGCTCCTTGTTCGCTTTTTATAACCATATAACAATTACAGCACGGAAACAGGCCCTCTCGGCCCTTCCAGTCCGTGCCGACCATTCATTTTCCCCTAGTCCCATCTACCTGCACTCAGACCATACCCCTCCATTCCCTTCCCATCCATATACCTATCCACTTTACTTTTAAATGTTAAAATCGATCCTGCCTCCACCACTTCTGCTGGAAGATCATTCCACACAGCCACCACTCTCTGAGTAAATAAGATCCCCACATGTTACCCCTAAACTTCTGTCCCTTAATTCTCATGTCATGCCCTCTTATTTGAATCTTCCCTACCGTCAATGGGAAAAGCTTATCCACGTCAACTCTGTCTATCCCTTTCATCATTTTAAAGACCTCAATCGTCCCCGCTTAACCTTCTGCGCTCCAAAGAATGAAGACCCAACTTGTTCAACTTGTCTCGGCTAGAGATACAGCGTGGGAGCAGGCCCTTCGGCCCTCCGAGTCCGTGCTGACCAGCGATCCCCCGCAAGGTTACGGCTAAACCACACACGCACACACACACACACACACACACACACACACACACACACACACACACACACACACACACACACACACACACACACACACACACACACACAACAGTTTTTACATTTAGACCATTTAGGCCGATTAACCTACAAATCTGCATGTCTTTGGAGCGTGGGAGGAAACCGGAGCACCCCGGAGAAAACCCACGGAGGGAGCATGCAAACTCCGTACAGACAGCGCCTGTAGGCAGGATCGAACCGGGGACTCTGGCGCTGTGCGGCAGCGATTCTACACGCTGCGCCACCGTGCCGCATGTTTTGTTCAGTTCAGTTTATTGTCCCGTGTACCGAGGTACAGTGAAAAGCTTTTTGTTGCGTGCTAACCAGCCAGCGGAAAGACAACACGTGATTACAATCAGGCCGTCCACAGTGTACAGGTACAGGGATAAAGGGAATAACGTTTAGTGCAAGGCAAAATCCATGAAAGTATCAGAGAACCAAGGCACACACACACACACATATAGTCAGATACAGAGTCGGTAGAGCTGCAGCCTCGCAGCGCCGGAGACCCGGGTTCGATCCCGACTACGGGTGCCGTCCGTACAGAGTTTGTACGTTCCCCCCCGAGATCTCCGGTTTCCTCCCACACTCCAAATACACCCAGGTTTGTAGGACGGCGTTAATTGCGCGGGGGTCGCTAGTCGGCTCGGACTCGGTGGGCCGAAGGGCCTGCGCCTCTAAACTAAACTAATGGGAACGTGTGAATGAATAAATGGAACTGGGCCGACGGGCAAATGGGCAAGTTTATCATTCCCAATTGATCAATGCAAATAGCAAGGAAACTTCACGTTGCAATGCTCTCTGTGAGATATTAACTTGGATGGATTCCAACATTAAGACAAGGGCAGAGAAAGGAATAGTTTGTCAAATTCACTGAATGGTTATTTTTGGAAAGCTACAGGGAAGGTTAAATGATAGCTGATCTTTTCAGATTCTTTCCCCCTTTGAGGGTAACTAATCATTTATATTTACTGTTGATCTAGATGCATCTGAAGTCAACGAAAGTTGAGCAAGGGTTTCATTCTTCGTAGAGTGATACAGCGTGGAAACAGGCCCTTCAGCCCAACTTGCCCATGCAGACCAACATGGCCCATCTACACCGGTCCCGCCTGCCTGCGTTTGGCCCATATCCCTCTAAACCTGTCGTAGAGTCATAGAGTGATACAGTGTGGGAATAGGCCCTTAAGGGCCTGTCCCACCAGCATGCAACTCCATGCGATGAGCGCGACCTAACGTGGTCGCTTGAGCCGTCCGGCGTCGCGGGGCCGGTCCCACTTCGATCGCCGGAGCCGTGCGGAATTGTGCGGAGCTCGTCCCGACATCGCGCGGGGCTCCGAAAATCTGACTATGTTCGAAATATCCGCGCGGCAACAGCTTGTCGGCTCGCAATCGCCTCGACGCATTACACACCGCGTCGACGTCGTGCTTCTGTGACCCTCTCGGTAGGTGCCTACGTGACCCTCTCTGTGTGTGGCTCCGTGACCCTCTATGTGTGTGGCTCCGTAGCCCTCTGTGTGTGCGCTTCTGTGCCCCTCTCTGTGTGCCCCTCTCTGTCCTGGCGAACTTACCTGAAGACTTCGCTCCAAGTTCGCCTCCCTTTGCGCCGCGTTGCGCCACTCACCCGACCTCCACGCAGCCCCCGCTGCCGGTTTGGTCGCGCTCGCCGCATGCAGGCGCATGCTGGTGGGAACGGCCCTGTACAGGGGATCACCCGACCTCCGCGTGGCCCCCGCTTCTAGTTTGATCGCTCTCATCGCATGGAGTCGGATGCTGGTAGGACAGGCCCTTTAGGCCCAACTTGCCCATGCAGACTAACAATGCCCCACCTACACCGGTCCCGCCTGCCTGCGTTTGGCCCATATCCCTCTAAACCTGCCCTATCCATGTACCCGACTCTCAGGCGCTGTGAGGCAGCAACTCTACCGCTGCGCCATCGTGCCGTACTATAACGTGAAGGAAGGAAATATTGAATAGATTCGGCCTACGTATTCTGAAGTTGGCAGTTTAGTTTAGAGAGCGGTGAAACAGGCCCTTCGGCCCACCGCGTCCGTGCCAACCATCGACCCCTGCACAGTAACACCATCCTACACACACTGGGGACAATTTTTACATTTACACCAAACCAATTAACCTACAAACCTGTACGTCTTTGGAGTGTGAGAGGAAACCAGAGATCTCGGAGAAAACCCACGCAGGTCACGGGGAGAACGTGCAAACTCCGTACAGACAGCAACCGTAGTCGGGATCGAACCTGGGTCTCCGGCGCTGCAAGCGCTGTAAAGGGCCTGTCCCACTTGCGTGATTTTTTTCGGCAACTCTCGGCACCCGTCATAGTTGCAACGGGTCGCTGAAGATGTTCAACACGTTGAAAATCCAGCGGCGACCAGAACAAGGTGCGACTCTTTGGGCAACTACTCACGACCATACAGGCTTCACCCCGCCACGTGTCGTGAATAGTGGCCCGAAGAGTCGCGCCTTTTTCTGTTGCCGAAAAAAATCGAGCGAGTGGGACAGTCCCTTAAGGCAGCGACTCTACCGCAGCGCCACCGTGAGCGCCCAGGTTTACAATCTGTGGCGTTTCAACGAATGATTCCAGGAATGAGTGGGTTAGCATATTTTGAGCGTTGGTCGGCACTGGGCCCTGTACTCGCTGGAGTTTAGAAGGTTGAGGGGGGGACTTCGTTGAAACTCACAGAATAATGAAAGGCCTGGATAGAGTGGATGTGGAGAGGATGTTTCCACGAGTGGGAGAGTCTAGGAGCCTCAGAATTAAAGGGCGCTCGTTTCCAAAGGAGGTGGAGGAGGAACTTCTTTAGTCAGAGGGTGGTGAATCTGTTGAACTCATTGCCACAGAGGGCTGTGGAGGCCAAGTCAGTGGATATTTTTAAGGCCGAGATAGACAAATTCTTGATTAGTGCGGGTGTCAGGGGTGATGAGGAGAAGGCAGGAGAATGGGGTTAGGAGGGAGAGATAGATCAGGCATGATTGAATGGCGGAGTAGACTTGATGGGCTGAATGGCCTAATTCTACCCCTATCACTTATGACCTTACGACTGGCACTATCGTACAAACCGTGAGCAATTGATTAGTTACGGGCGTCAGGGGTTATGGGGAAAAGTCAGGGAAATGGGATTGGGTGGGCAGAGATTGGGTAGCCAATGATTGAATGGCGGAGCAGAGTGGATGGGCCGAACGGCCTAATTCTACTCCCGTAAATTGTGGATTTCCTCACCCTGACGTTTGCCGCCTTGTTCTGTTCTCCTGCAGGAAGGAACCCACCCAGTGAGCGGCGACGATGAGCGGAAGGAGTGACGGAGCGAGGCTTTGTGGGGGCCGCTGCGCCTCGGTCCCGCGCCCGTCCCCGGCCATCTGAACCACCGCTCCGTCCGTGGAGAGAGAAGACGGGGAGGTGGGGTGAGGAGGGACGGGGGGGTGGGTGGGGGGGGGGAAGGGGATGGGTGGGAGGGAAGGGAAGGCCCAAGGCCGGACAGAACCCAGAGGAGCGGAGAGATGCTCGAGAGGAAGCCGCGCCCGCGATTCAAGAGGAAAGTAGCATCCGTCGCGTCAGCGAAGCATCCGACACGCTCTGAGTCTCCCGGGAAGCTTTCTCCGCTACTCGTTTCCTGAGGGTTTCGTGCTGGCACACGCACCCGGTAAACTCGTGCGTCGCAGTCCTCGCAAGTAGACACTTGGACAGCGGGATCACCATCTCCAGACAGACTGGTGCGAGAGGATTGAGTTGGGCCTCTCTCTATCCCTCGCCCGCTGAGCAAACTCCCCCGTACAAGTTTCCACGTCGATGGCGGCCATTTTGTAAGCCGCCAGCTCGGAGATTGGGAGGTTTGCAGACGGTGACTCCGTTGAGAGGAGAGACTCAGCGGACTACGCACAAAAAGCCGGGAGATTTATAATCGCCCGGAAACCGCGACCATCCCATTGGCCTCTGCCGTGGATTACAAAATTACTTCGGTACCTTTTTTTCCCCCCCATTGCGACTGGGAAAAGCTCCCTGGCTGTTGCTCGAGACATCTCCGTTTCTGTGCGTAATGTGCTGGCGATGGCCAGATTAGCCATCAAGATCCAGCGTTACTTCCGGCGCCGGCCTTTGCGACTCTTCACCTTCTTCCTGGTCTACCTCATGGCGGGCAGCCTGGTCTTCCTCCACCCGGGCTTTGTGGGGGACAGCCCCGTGGCCGGCAGGTCCCCACGCCCGGGGGAAGGCGGGGCCCACGGCGGCGGCAGCGGAGGACCACCGCCCGGCGGCGGCGGCAACGGTAACGGCAACGGCCTCCAGCGCTTCTCCTTCCTGCCCTTCGGCAGGGCCTACAAGGAGGGCCCGGACAAGGAGCAGTGGTCGGGGGAAGTGGCCGCCGTGCCCAGGAGGTACGGGCCTCCCTGGATGAAACCCGCCCCCCTGACGGACTCCGTGGACAAGCTCCGAGCCGGAGAGCACGTCGGCAGCTGGAGCCGGGCGCTGAAGGGGAAGATGTCAAGAGATCAGGAGGAGAACAGAGGTAGGTGAGACCCCCCCCCTCCCACCTCCCCTCCCCCCCCCCCTTCTGTTCATGGGCGGCACGGTGGCACAGCGGGTAGAGCTGCTGCCTCACCGCGCCAGAGACCCGGGTTCGATCCCGACTATCGATAAGCTTTTTTCCATTGAGAGTAGGGAAGATTCAAACAAGAGGATATGATTTGAGAATTAAGGGACAAAGGTTTAGGGGTAACATGAGGGGGAACTTCTTTACTCAGAGAGTGGTGGCTGTGTGGAATGATCTTCCTGCAGAAGTGGTGGAGGCAGGATCGATTTTAACATTTAAAAGTAAAGTGGATAGGTATATGGACGGGAAGGGAATGGAAGGGTATGGTCTGAGTGCAGGTAGATGGGACTAGGTGAGGGTAAGTGTTCGGCACGGACTAGAAGGGTCGAGATGGCCTGTTTCCGTGCTGTAGTTGTGATATGGTTATATGGTTACGGGTGCTTAGAGTCATAGAGTGATACAGTGTGGAAACAGGCCCTTCGGCCCATCTCACCCATACCGGCCAACAATGTCCCACCTACCCGCATTTGGTCCATATCCCACCAAACCTGTCCTATCCATGTACCTGTCCAACTGTTTCTTAAACGTTGGGATAGTCCCTGCCTCAACTACCTCCTCTGGCAGCTCGTTCCACACACCCACCACCCTTTGTGTGAAATAAGCTACCCCTCAGATTCCTATTAAACCTTTTCCCCCCTTCACCTTGAACCTATGTCCTCTGGTCCTCGATTCCCCTACTGTGGGCAAGAGACTCTGTGCGTCTACCCGATCTATTCCTCTCATGATTTTGTACACCTCTATAAGATCTCCCCTCATCCTCCTGCGCTCCAAGGAATAGAGACCCAGCCTGCTCAACCTCTCCCTGTCGCTCACACCCTCTAGTCCTGGCAACATCTTTTCTGAACCCTTTCAAGCTTGACAAAAATCTCCCCTATAACACGGTGCCCAGAACTGAACACACAGACTGCTTGTCTGTGCGGAGTTTGCACGTCCTCCCCGTGACCCACGTGGGTTTTCTCCGGGTGCTCCGGTTTCCTCCCGCCCTCGAAAGACGTCCAGGTTTGTCGGCTAATCGCGGCTTTGGTACAAATGTGAAATTGTTTCTCCAGCACTTTGGGTTCATTTTTGTGTATTAGCCAGCACCTGCAGGTACAGCAGGCAGTGAAGAAAGCGAATGGCATGTTGGCCTTTATAACAAGAGGAATCGAATATAGGAACAAAGAGGACCTTCTGCAGTTGTACGGAGCTTTAGTGAGACCACACCTGGAGAATTGTGTACAGGTTTGCTCCCCTCATTTGAGGAAGTGCATTCTTGCTATTGAGGGAGTGCAGCGTAGGTTCACAAGGTTAATTCCCGGGATGGCGGGACTGTCATACGCTGAGAGAATGGAGCAGCTGGGCTTATACACTCTGGAGTTTAGAAGGATGAGAGGGGATCTCATTGAAACATATAAAATTGTTAAGGGCTTGGACACGCTAGAGGCAGGAAACATGTTCCCGATGTTGGGGGAGTCCAGAACCAGGGGCCACAGTTTAAGAATAAGGGCTAAGCTATTTAGAACGGAGACGAGGAAACACTTTTGCTCACAGCGAGTTGTGAGTCTGTGGAATTCTCTGCCTCAGAGGGCGGTGGAGGCCGGTTCTCTAGATGCTTTCAAGAGAGAGCTAGATAGGGCTCTTAAAGATAGCGGAGTCAGGGGATATGGGGAGAAGGCAGGAACGGGGTACTGATTGGGGATGATCAGCCATGATCACATTGAATGGCGGTGCTGGCTCGAAGGGCCGAATGGCCTACTCCTGCACGTATTGTATTTGCTTCCACACCGAAGGTCGATTATCCTTGCAACACAACTCCAAGATATTTTTTCGACGTGCATTGTATTGGGTTCATGATTTGGTTATCTTGCTTCAGGCATTCCTTGTATTCATGAGACATTATCTTTTGTCAAGAAATTGTGATCTGCATGCTGTAATATTAAAGACCATGTTACAGTTTAGGCTATCGTCTGCGGCTAAATTACTTCCTTGTAATCGCTATTAGTCCCGCTAGATATTGTTTTGCAATGAGGATACCGAGTGTGCACGTCCACTTTAACTATATATGCATTATAGGAACGCTCTACGAATAATCTAATGGGAACTAAGCATATATCACTAGGAATAACTATCACACTGACCCATCAGACCTATGCTGAGAGAATGGAGCGGCTGGGCTTGTACACTCTGGAGTTCAGAAAGATGAGAGGAGATCTTATTGAAACATCTTTGTAAGATTATTAAGGGTTTGGACACACTAGAGGCAGGAAACATGTTCCCGATGTTGGGAGAGTCCAGAATATAGGAACAAAGAGGTCCTTCTGCAGTTGTACAGAGCCCTAGTGAGGCCACACCTGGAGAATTGTATACAGTTTTGGTCCCCTAATTTGAGGAAGGACATTCTTGCTATTGAGGGAGTGCAGCGTAGGTTTACAAGGTTAATTCCCGGGATGGCGGGACTGTCATATGCTGAGAGAATGGAGCAGCTGGGCTTGTACACTCTGGAGTTTAGAAGGATGAGAGGGGATCTCATTGAAACATATAAGATTGTTAAGGGCTTCGACACGCTAGAGGCAGGAAACATGTTCCCGATGGTGGGGGAGTTCAGAACCAGGGGCCACAGTTTAAGAATAAGGGGTAAGCCATTTAGAACGGACATTTAGTCACACAGAGAGTTGTGAGTCTGTGGAATTCTCTGCCTCAGAGGGCGGTGGAGGCCGGTTCTCTGGATGCTTTCAAGAGAGAGCTAGATAGGGCTCTTAAAGATAGCGGAGTCAGGGGATACGGGGAGAAGGCAGGAACGGGGTAGTGATTGGGGATGATCAGCCATGATCACATTGAATGGCGGTGCTGGCTCGAAGGGCTGAATGGCCTACTCCTGCACCTATTGTCTATTGTCCACTAAATCCCCAATCCTTTCTCCACTCAACAGAAAAGCATCTAATTCTCTTCCAAATTGATTTCTGTAGTCCTCTGAAGTGACGTTAGGTATTATCCAGGCCTAACAGGAGGTTCAGGTCGAGCCACGAACGGATTGTTGATTTGAGACAATGAAGAAGCAATTCAATAACATTTCCATCTCGAGCCTGAGACTCTTAAGGGCCTGTCCCACTTGCATGTGATTGCGTGCGTTTGGCGCGACCAAACCGAAGCGGAGTTCACGCAAAGTCCGCGCTAAGTTTGCGAGTGATGTCATTTGCGTCAAGCTTACCAATCAGCTGGGCAGGAGGCGGGCCGACTGAATTTGGGCGTCGCATGGCGTCGGGCGCTAACGTCATCACGCAACGCCACACGCTAGGCGTATGCCGTAAAGCCGTTGCATACGACGTCAAGACACTGCGTACGACCGCAATGCGCCTGCATGCGTACACGGGCCGACAGGTCGTTGGCGCGCAAAGATTTCAGACACTGTCAGATTTTCAGAGCCCCGCGCGATGTCGGGACCAGCCCCGCACAACTCCGCGCTTCTTAGTGGGACCGGCCCCGGGTGGCAATACGGTGCCCGTACGCCTCAAGCGACCAAGAGGTCATGTAATTTGCGAGCCAAGGTCGCGCACGTGGGACAGGCCCTTTAGGGTCCTGCTGCGTGTTTAGCTTGCATTTGAAATTCTCGCTGCGGAGTGACTTTCTGTCTCACTGAGGCTGTCCTGATTGCAGACTGAAGAAGGGTCCCCACCCGAAACGTCACCCGTTCCTTCTCTCCAGAGACGCTGCCTGTCCCGCTGAGTTACTCCGGCATTTTGTTTCCGTCTTGGATTTAAACCAGCGTCTGCAGTTCTTTCCGACACTGATTGTAGTTTAGGTCAGCTTGGAGATACAGGCCCTTCGGCCCACCGAGCCCGTGCCGACCGGCGATCCCCGCACACTAACATGATCCGACACACCACTAGCGACAATTTACAGTTATACCGAAGCCAATCAACTTACAAACCTGTTCATCTTTGGAGCGGGGGAGGAAACCGAAGATCTTGCAATAAAGGGGGGACCTCATGTTTTAGGGTGCAGAATATTGTGTTACAGGTTAAAATTAAAGTGCTGGTTAAAAAGATACTATCTATTTTGGTTCCATTCTGAAATATTAATGACCTGGTATGCCTGCACTTAAATCACTAACTTAAATTACTAATCAAAGATCTTATTCCACCAGCTATTTGCTAATGTGCAGGCGGGACTGTCATACGAGGAAAGATTGAAAAGACTAGGCTTGTATTCACTGAAGTTTAGAAGGATGAGGGGGGATCTTATACAAGCATATAACATTATAAAAGGACTGGACAAGCTAGATGCAGGAAAAATGTTCCCAATGTTGGGCGAGTCCAGAACCAGGGGCCACAGTCTTAGAATAAAGGGGAGGTCATTTAAGACTGAGGTGAAAAAAACCTTTTCACCCAGAGAGTTGTGAATTTGTGGAATTCCCTGCCACAGAGGGCAGTGGAGGCCAAGTCACTGGATGGATTTAAGAGAGAGTTGGATAGAGCTCTAGGGGCTAGTGGAGTCAAGGGATATGGGGAGAAGGCAGGCACGGGTTATTGATAGGGGATGATCAGCCATGATCGCTATGAATGGCGGTGCTGGCTCGAAGGGCCGAATGGCCTCCTCCTCCACCTATGTTCTATGTGTCTATGTTTCTATGAAGGAACTGCAGATGTTGGTTTAAGCCGAAGACAGACACGGAAAGCCGGAGTAACTCAGCGGGTCAGTCAGCATCTCTGGAGAGAAGGAATTGGTGACGTTTCGGGTCGAGGAGACCCTTCTTCGGACTGAGAGTCAGAGGAGGGGGATACGAGAGATGTGGACGGGGATGTGGAGAGATGTAAAACAAATGAATGAAAGATACGCTAAAAAGTAACGATGATCTTGAAAAGTGGAGCCCACAATGCTCCATTGTTGGCTGTGGGGTAGATGGCAACGAGTTACACAGGCAGTGAAATGGCTGGTGCATGCGACGAATAAACTTTGACCTTTGAAAAGGGCGGCAGTGAAACTAGTTGGATGACCAGGGTGGGGGAGGGACGGAGAGAGAGAGACAGCAAGGGTTACTTGAAGTTAGAGAAGTCAATGTTCGTACCGCTGGGTAGAAACTACCCAAGCGGAAATATGAGGTGCCGTTCCTCCTATTTGCGCTGGGCCTCACTCTGACAGTGGAGGAGGCCCTGGACAGGAAGGTCAGTGTGGGAACGGGAGGGGGTTAAAGTGTTTGGCAACCGGGAGATCAGGTAGGTCCAGGCGGACTGAGCGGAGGTGTTCCGCAAATGGGATCTTGTTACTCCCATGACAGTATTTGCCTGCCATCTTTCAAATCAACCCCTACAAATGTGAATTTGAAGTGGGTCCCAGTGTAGTGGTGAGGTTGCCAACTGGTTCAAGGTTCTTCGGACTCTTGACCCGAAACGTCACCCGTTCCTCCTCTCCGGAGATGTGCCTGTCCCGCTGAGTTACTCCAGCGTCTTATAACCATATAACCATATAACAATTACAGCACGGAAACAGGTCATCTCGGCCCTTCAAGTCCGTGCCGAACAACTTTTTTTCCCTTAGTCCCACCTGCCTGCACTCATACCATATCCCTCCATACCCTTCTCATCCATATGCCTATCCAATTTATTTTTAAATGATACCAACGAACCTGCCGCCACCACTTCCACTGGAAGCTCATTCCACACAGCCACCACTCTCTGAGTAAAGAAGTTCCCCCTCATGTTACCTCTAAACTTCTGCCCCTTAATTCTAAAGTCATGTCCTCTTGTTTGAATCTTCCCTATTCTCAAAGGGAAAAGCTTGTCCACATCGACTCTGTCTATCCCTCTCATCATTTTAAAGACCTCTATCAAGTCCCCCCTTAACCTTCTGCGCTCCAGAGAATAAAGACCTAACTTATTCAACCTATCTCTGTAACTTAGCTGTTGAAACCCAGGCAACATTCTAGTAAATCTCCTCTGTACCCTCTCTATTTTGTTGACATCCTTCCTATAATTGGGCGACCAAAATTGTACACCATACTCCAGATTTGGGCTCACCAATGCCTTGTACAATTTTAACATTACATCCCAGCTTCTATACTCAGTCTTGTGTCTACCTCCGGGTTGTAAGCTGCCCAAGTGACGTACGAATGCTTCAAGCCTCTGTCCTTGGCTGGGTGGCATTGTAATCTGTGGAATGATATAAGATTGTTGATTATTTAACTGCTATGATTCATGAGAAATATGAATGGCTGTAAATTAATTATTGCCTTTGAATAACCAAGCAAAAATGCTCCGGGCGTCTTCATATTACACTGAGTTATAGGCGATGATACTGCTTCAGAAGACACAGATACAGATAGATTTTATTTGTCACGTGTGCCAATTGGCACAGTGAAATGAAGTCACCGTACAGCCAAAAATAAAAAATACAACACAGAGTAGACAGAAATTCAATATAAAACATCCCCTCACAGCAGGATCAAAGTTTCCCACCGTGAGGGAAGGCACCAAAGTCGGTCTCTTCCCGATGTTCCCCAATGTTCACCCATGGTCGGGGCCTCCCCGAGCCCTCCGCTGTCACCGCTCCGGGCGGCCCGATGTCCAGGCTCGCTCCCCGGGGTGATGCAAGTCCGACGTCGAGGCTGGGGGACGTCCTCAGCGGCCTGGACCCCGAGCCGGCCCCCTCCTACCGGAGTCCGCGGCTCCCAAAGTCCGCAGGGCGCGCCGGGTGGAGACTCAACGCTGGAGGCCCTCGGCAAAGGCCCCAGGACTCCATGGAGTTCAGCGCCGCCCGCGTTGGGAGCTCCCCCAAACCGCAGCTCCACGGTGTTGGAGCAGCGGCCCAACGTTCCGGAGCTCCAACGGCGACCCAGGTAGGCATCGCCCGCTCCATGGTGACGCCGCTGTTGCAGCTCTGGTCCGGTTCCCGGTCCCCGGCAGGAAAGGCCGCTCCGATCCAGGAGGTCGGCCGCGAGGTGGGGGGCGAGGACGCGACTCGGAGAAATAGTCGCGTCCCCACCAGGAAGCGACTGGGAGTTAGTTTCCCCCTTACCCTGCCACCCTCCCCCACATAGAAAAGTTAAAGTTTCCCCAAAAACACACTTTTAACGGACTAAAAATTTTAAAGCCAAACGGGCTGCAGGCAGTGCGCGCCCCTACTGGATCCATTGTACATTTATCTAGTTTTGATTTGCCTGTCTGATCAGTCTGAAGAAGGGTTTCGGCCCGAAACGTCACCTATCTCCTTCACTCCATAGGTGCTGCTGCACCCGCTGAGTTTCTCCACCCTTTGCATGAAAAAGTTAACCCTCAGATTCCTATTAAATCTTTTCCCCCTCCACCTTAAACCTATGTCCTCTGGTCCTCGATTCCCCCACTCTGGGCAAGAGACTCTGTGCGTCTACCTGATCTAATCCTCTACGAGATCACACTGGCAACATTCTCGTGGATAGACAAAAATGCTGGAGAAACTCAGCGGGTGCGGCAGCATCTATGGAGCGAAGGAAATAGGCAACGTTTCGGGCCGAAACCCGAAACCCTTCGAGCCTGCACCGCCATTCAATGTGATCATGGCTGATCATCCAACTCAGTATCCTGTACCTGCCTTCTCTCCATAACCCCTGATCCCTTTAGCCACAAGGGCCACATCTAACGCCCTCTTAAATATAGCCAATGAACTGGCCTCAACTACCTTCTGTGGCAGAGAGTTCCAGAGACCCACCACTCTCTGTGTAAAGAATGTTTTCCTCATCTCGATCCTAAAGGAATTCCCCCTTATCCTTAGATTGTGACCCCTTGTTCTGGACTCCCCCAACATCGGGAACAATCTTCCTGCATCTAGCTTGTCCAACCCCTTAAGAATTTTGTAAGCCTCTATAAGATCCCCCCTCAATCTTCTAAATTCCAGTGAGTACAAGCCGAGTCTATCCAGTCTTTCTTCATATGGAAGTCCTGACATCCCAGGAATCAGCCCAGCACGGCTCCTCTAACGATATTCTCATGAGAGGAATAGATCGGGTGGACACACACAAGAGTCTCTTGCCCAGAGGAGGGTAGAATCGAGGACCAGAGGACATGGGTTAAAGGTGAAGGGGAAAAGATTTAATAGGAATCTGAGGTAGTCAAAAATGCTGGAGAAACTCAGCGGGTGAGGCAGCATTTGTGGAGCGAAGGAATAGGCGACGTTTCGGGTCGAGACCCTTCTTCAGTCTGTCACCTATTCCTTCGCTCCATAGACGCTGCCTCACCCGCTGAGTTTCTCCAGCATTTTTGTCTACCTTCGATTTTTCCAACATATGCAGTTCTTTCTTAAACTGAAGGAATCTGAGGGGTCACTTTTTCCACACAGAGGTTGGTGGGTGTACGGAACGAGCTGCCGGAGGAGGTAGTTGAGACTGGGACTATCCCAACGTCCAGGAAACAGTTAGACAGGTGTATGGATAGGGCGGGTTTGGACCAAACATAGGCAGGTGGGGCTAGGAGGTGCATTTTAAACATTTCGGACCGAAACCCCTCTTCAAACTGATTGGGGGGGGTGGGGGAAGGTGGGGAGAGGAACGGAGAAAGAAGGAGGAGGAGCCCGAGGGCTGAGGGGGAGGTAGGAAGGGGAGGAGACAGCAAGGGTTAACATAATTGTGAGAAATCGATGTTCATGCCTCCAGGATGCAGACTCCCCAAGTGGAATATGATGCGCCTATCTCCTTCGCTCCACAGATGCTGCTGCACCCGCTGAGTTTCTCCAGCAGTTTTGTCTACCCAGGTGGAACTAGTGTAGCCGGGACACGTTGGGCAAGGTGGGCCGAAGGGCCTGTTTCCACGCTGTATCACTCCACCTTACAAAATTCTTAAGGGGTGGGACAGGCTAGATGCAGGAAGATTGTTCCCGATGTTGGGGAGGTCCAGGACAAGGGGTCACAGCTTAAGGATAAGGGGGAAATCCTTTAGGACCGAGATGAGAAGGACTTTTTTCACACAGAGAGTGGTGGGTCTCTGGAACTCTCTGCCACAGAGGGTAGTTGAGGCCAGTTCATTGGCTATATTTAAGAGGGAGTTAGATGTGGCCCTTGTGGCTAAGGGGATCAGAGGGTATGCAGGTACGGGATACTGAGTTGGATGATCAGCCATGATCATATTGAATGGCGGTGCAGGCTCGAAGGGCCGAATGGCCTCTACTCCTGCATCTAATTTCTATGTTTCTATGTTTCTATGACTAAGCTAGTTCCCGCTTGCAGCAGCAGCAAACACTTTGTACCGGTGTGCGGTGAAGGCCATCATTCCTCTGCAAGTTTAATATCCGTGAGGCATAGAGACTAATGAGGGGGGCAGGGAAATAACTGGGTCAGGCAAAATTTGTGAGAGGCATAATATAATTTTAGATCCAACGACACAAAGCCTACTTTTTCAAAACCGGGGAAGGCATTACGGTTGAGCAGATTAATGGGTTATGAATGTTAATCAGATTAATTAAACGACTTATAACCCTTGAATTCTCGAGCTGCGTTCTCTTATATTCATCCGTTCTATGTTGTTGTGATGGGAAAAATACGTGTGTGTGAAGTTGAAACAGCAAGATGGGGGTGGGTTTCTCAGTCTCCGAGGTGGGATAATTGCAGTGAGTTTTCGAACAGAGAACGGTACAGCACAGGAACAGGCCATTCGGCCCATCAAGCCTACCCCGCCATTCAATCGTGGCTGATCTATCTCTCCCTCCTAACCCCATTCTCCTGCCTTCTCCCCATAACCCCTGACACCCGTACTGACCAAGAATCTATCTCTCTCTCTCTGCCTTAAATATATCCACTGACTTGGCCTCCACAGCCTTCTATTGCAAAGAATTCCACCCTCTGACTAAAGGAATTCCTCCTCATCTCCTTCCTAACATAACGTCCTTTAATTCTGAGGCCGTGACCTCTAGTCCTAGACTCTCCCACTGGTGGAAACTTCCTCTCCACATCCGCTCTATCCAACATAGAACAACACAGCACAGGAACAGGCCCTTCGGCCCACAATCTCCGTGCCGCAAATGATAAATTCATTAGTGATAGGAGCAGAATTAGGCCCTTCGGCCCATCGAGTCCATTCAATCATAGCTGATCTATCTTCCCCTCTAAACCCCATTCCCCTGCCTTCCACCCATAATCCCTGACACCCGTACTAATCGAATGATGCCAAGTTAATCCATATCCTGGCATTCCCTGCATTTTCACCCAGAGAGTTGTGAATCTGTGAATTCTCTGCATCAGAGGGCGGCGGAGACCGGTTCTCTGGATGCTTTCAAGAGAGAGCTAGATGGGGCTCTTAAAGATAGCGGAGTCAGGGGATATGGGGAGAAGGCAGGAACGGGGTACTGATTGTGGATGATCAAACTTACAAAATTCTTAAGGGGTTGGACAGGCTAGATGGAGGAAGATTGTTCCCAATGTTGGGGAAGTCCAGGACAAGGGGTCACAGCTTAAGGATAAGGGGGAAATCCTTTAGGACCGAGATGAGAAGGACTTTTTTCACACAGAGAGTGGTGGGTCTCTGGAACTCTCTGCCACAGAGGGTAGTTGAGGCCAGTTCATTGGCTATATTTAAGAGGGAGTTAGATGTGGCCCTTGTGGCTAAGGGGATCAGGGGGTATGGAGAGAAGGCAGGAACGGGATACTGAGTTGGATGATCTGCCATGATCATATTGAATGGCGGTGCAGGCTCAAAGGGCCGAATGGCCCACTCCTGCACCTAATTTCTATGTTTCGATGTTTCCTGCACCTATTGTCTATTGCCCCAGAAACCTGGGTAAAAAACCACTATCATATCTGCCGCCACCACCCTCAGTGTCCCGCTCATCAACTTTAAACTTTGACCTGCTCCAATTTCAAGCTATGCCCTCTAGCCTTTGACCTTTCCACCCAAGGCTCTGACTGTCGATGCCACTCAGAATTGTACAAACTGCTCTCTGGTCTCCACTCAGACTCTGACAGCTACAAAAAAAAAGAAATATGTTTTAATTATTAAAAATGAAATACAGAACTGTCGGCAAATGTCGGCA
The DNA here is from genome assembly GCA_963514005.1 of Raja brachyura. The sequence continues at coordinate 4,244,286 of OY740808.1, read as the reverse complement.
CGGTGGCGCAGCGGTAGAGTTGCTGCCTCACAACGCCAGAGACCCGGGTTTGACCCTGACTATGGGTGTTGCCTGTACGGAGTTTGCACGTTCTCCTCGTGACCTCGTGGGTTTTCTCTGGGTGCTCCAGGCCCTTCCACACTCCAAAGACGTGCAGGTTCCAAGATTAACTGGTTTTGGTATAAGTGTAAATTGTGTGTGTGTGTGTAGGATAGTGTTAGTGTGCGGGGATTGCTAGTCGTCGCGGACTCGATGGGCCGAAGGGTCTGTTTCCACACTGTATCTCTAAACTAAACTAAACCACAGATACCCGTGTTCGATCCTGACCACGGGTGCTGTCTGTGTGGAGTTAGCACGTTCTCCCCCTGTAGCCATGTGGGTTTCCTCCGGGTGCTCCTGTTTTCTCCCACATCCCAAAGACGTGCGGGTCGGTGAGTTAACCGGCCCCGGGGGTAAGAATCGGGGGGGGAGACAGTGGTAAACGCGGGGAGAATGGGGGGAAAAAGGAATGAATGATTGTCAGCATGGACTCGGTGGGCCGAAGGGCCAGCTTCCTTGCTGGATAGCAGCGAGAGCTGTGCGCCTCGGTGATAATGCGCGCGGCACGGAGGCGCAGCGGCAGAGTTGCTGCCTCACGGCGCCAGAGACCCGGGTTCGACCCTGACTACGGTTGCTGCCTGTGCGGAGTTTGCACGTTCTCCGCGTGCATTCTTTCGTCTCCGGTGTAAACCGCCGATCCCCGCACACTAACACCACCCCACACACACACTAGGGACAATTTACAGATGTACCGAGCAAATTAACCCCACCATTCGGCTGCCTTTGTGGTTTTGTTCCCCTGTGGATTTACCCGGTGCTCTATTTCGGTTTTCAATGTCTCTCTGCCAGTGTGTCGGAGATAACCATATAACCATTATGAACAAGTTTATTCTTTGGAGCGCAGAAGGTTAAGGGGGGACTTGATTGAGGTCTTTAAAATGATGAAGGGGATAGACAGAGTTGATGTGGATAAGCTTTTCCCATTGAGGGTAGGGAAGATTCAAATAAGAGGGCATGACATGAGAATTAAGGGACAGAAGTTTAGGGGTAACATGAGGGGGAACTTCTTTACTCAGAGAGTGGTGGCTGTGTGGAATGATCTTCCAGCAGAAGTGGTGGAGGCAGGATCGATTTGAACATTTAAAAGTAAAGTGGATAGGTATATGGACGGGAAGGGAATGGAGGGGTATGGTCTGAGTGCAGGTAGATGGGACTAGGGGAAAATAAATGGTCGGCACGGACTGGAAGGGCCGAGAGGGCCTGTTTCCGTGCTGCAATGGTTATATGGTTATGATACCCCCTGACAGATGTACAGCTACCCAGAGCAACAGCATCAAAAGATAGGTCAACAAGTCATCAATATTGATACTGAAGATAGGCTGGAGTAACTCAGCGGGACAGGCAGCATCTCTGGAGAGAAGGGATGGGCGACGCATTTTGACTTTTTGTCCCGCATTTGGGAGTGAGAAAGTTGGCGACCCTCGGTACAAGCAAAGCCAAACGGTCTCTTTGAAGCTGTGGAAATTACTGAACACAATTACGCTTCTCTTGGAAGTTTAACATTGACACATAGAAACAGAAAATAGGTGCAGGAGTAGGCCATTCGGCCCTTCGAGACCTTCAATATGATCATGGCTGATCATCCAAAATCGGATAGGGCCTAAGGGCCTGGTTTCCGGACTGTGTCACTAAATCTAAACGTCACCCTTTCCTTCTCTCCAGAGATGCTGCCTGTCCCGCTGAATTAATCCAGCTTCCTTGTGTCTACCTTTGGTTTAAACCAGCGTCTGCAGTTCCTTCCTACACAGCTGTATCTGACTCTCTCTTGAAAACATCCAGAGAACCGGCCTCCACTGCCTTCTGTGGCGGAGAATTCCACAGAATCACAACTCTCTGGGTGAAAACGTTTTTCCTCATCTCAGTCCTAAATGGCCGACCCCTTGTTCTTAAACTGTGTGTGACCCCTGGTTCTGGACTCCCCCAACATGGGGGACATTTTTCCTGCATCTAGCCTGTCCAATCCCTTAAGAATTTTATGTTTCTTTAAGATGCCCTCTGAATTCCAGTGAATACAAGCCCAGTCCAATATAAACCCTGAAGTTCTTCAGGAAAATTAAAATTGGCACTTGGAATATTCCTAACAGATGGCAGGTGAGAAGTGATTGTGAGCCAGGTTAAGTTGCAGGCCACATGCGATGTGTGTGGGAAGGGTTAACCTTGAGGGGAACGACCTGCCTCTGAGGATCACGTGAATGCGAGCCGTCGGAACCAGATCATTGTGTAGGAAGGAACTGCAGGCACTGGTTTAAGCCAAGGATGCTGGAGTAACTCAGCGGGACAGGCAGCATCTCTGGAGAGAAGGAATGGGTGACGTTTCGGGTCGAGACCCTCCTTCAGACTGAGAGTCGGGGGAGAGGGAATCGAGAGATAGACACGCCACGGTGATGAAGTGAGATGCCGAACAAACGAATGGAAGATACGCAAAAAAGTAACGATGATAAAGGAAACTGGCCATTTATCTGTTGACAATTATCCATGTACCGGTCTAAGTGTTTCTTAAGGGTTACACAAAAAGCTGGACAAACTCAGCAGGACAAACTCTAAAAAACCCAAACCACCTCCTCCAGCAGCTCGTTCCATACACCCACCACCCTTTGCGTGAAAAAGTTACCCCTCACATCCCTATTAAATCTTTTCCCCCCTTCACCTTGAACCTATGTCCTCTGGTCCTCGGTTCCCCCACTCTGGGCAAGAGACTCTGTGCGTCTACCCGATCTATTCCTCTCGTGGTTTTACGCACCTCTATGAGATCACCCTGGCAACATTCTCGTGGATAGACAAAAAGTGCCGGAGAAACTCAGCGGGTGCAGGAGCATCTATGGAGCGAAGGAAATAGGCGACGTTTCGGGCCGAAACCCTGAAGGAAATAGGCAACGTTTCGGGCCGAAACCCTGAAGGAAATAGGCAACGTTTCGGGTCAAAACCCGGAAGGGTTTCATCCCGAAACGTTGCCTATTTCCTTCGCTCCATAGATGCTGCTGCACCCGCTGAGTTCCTCCAGCACTTTTGTCTACCTTCGATTTTCCAGCATCTGCAGTTCCTTCTTAAACATCCCCGTGGATGGCATGGGCAGGTTGGGCCGAAGGGCCTGTTTGCGTGCTGCCTTTCTCTGTGACACTAAATCCAGCAGAGCTCCATTCTAATGGCTGGGCCTAAGATTAATTATCCCTGCATTTTAGCGCAAAACACCTGCTTGGACGTGAAGCACTTAACGATATCACAGGGTTGTAAAAGCAATGACAGAAAGACACGTCTCCTCACAGAGTGGAGGCTAGGGAGCTGTTTCAGTGCCTGTCATCAGGGCATGCGTCTGTTCAACAGCTTTCATCCAAAATATAATTACGGACCGTTACAGCGCTAATTGTCCTTCGCTCAATTCCGCAGTCTCTTCGCTTCCCGCCTTTTGATTGCGAAATTAGATCTATCGTAGAGTCCTGGGGCTATACGGAACGGAACAGGCCCTTCGGCCCACCTTGTTCGTATCAGCCCAGTTGGCACATTGGGCTAGTCCTGTTCACTGAGGGAACGACGGCTTGATATGAACAGGGATGCAACGCTGAGGTTCGACAAGATGCTGGTCAGGCTGCATTTGGAGTAAATGCGGCCTTCACTCTATACCTCCATCCCCCACCAGGATGGTCTCAAAGACTTCCGGTACTTCCTCGACCACAGGAGCAACCCATACCCGTCCACTGACACCCTCCTTCTCCTAGCGGAGTTGGTCCTTAAGGGCCTGTCCCACCAGCATGCAACTCCATGCGATGAGCGCGACCTAACGTGGTGGCTTGAGCCGTCCGGCGTCGCGGGGCCGGTCCCACTTCGATCTCCGGAGCCGTGCGGAATTGTGCGGAGTTCGTCCCGACGTCGCGCGTGGCTCAGAAAAACTGACTATGTTCAAAAATTCCGCACGGCAACGGCTTGTCGGCTCGCAGTCGCCTCGACGCATTACACACCGCCCCAACATCGTGCCTCCGTGACCCTCTGTGTGTGTGGCTCCGTGGCCCTCTGTGTGTGTGTGCCTCTGTGCCCCTCTCTGTGAGCCCTTCTCTGTCCTGGCGAACTTACCTTGAAGACTTCACTCCAAGTTCGCCTCACTTTGCGCCGCGTTGCGCCACTCACCCGACCTCCGCGCGGCCCCTGCTGCCGGTTTGGTTGCGCTTACCGCATGCAGGCGCATGCTGGTGGGAACGGCCCTGTACAGGGGATCACCCGATCTCCGCGCAGCCCCCGCTTCTAGTTTGATCGCGTTCATCGCATAGAGTTGCATGCTGGTAGGACAGGCCCTTTACCCTCAATAACTTCTCTTTTGACTCCTCCCATTTCCTCCAAACACTAGGCGTAGCTATGGGCACACACATGGGCCCTAGCTACGCCTGCCTCTTTGTTGGGTACGTCGAACAATCCTTGTTCTCGGCGCACCAGGGCCCCATCCCCGACCTCTACCTCCGTTACATCGACGACTGCTTTGGTGTCACCTCCTGCACCCACGCACAACTGACTGACTTCATCCATTTCACCACCAACTTCCATCCGGCACTCAAATACACTTGGACCATTCCCGACATTTCCCTACCATTCCTTGACCTCACCATCTCTATTGCAGGTGACACACTCCTGACTGACATCCACTACAAACCAACTGACTCCCACAGCTACCTGGACTACTCTTCCTCCCACCCTGCTTCCTGTAAGGACTCCATCCCCTATTCCCAATTCCTCCGTCTACGCCGCATCTGCTCCCAGGATGAGGTGTTCCACACCAGGTCATCGCAAATGTCCTCGTTATTCAGAGAATGGGGATTCCCCTCCCCCACTATAGATGAGGCTCGCACCAGGGTCTCCTCCATACCCCGCAACACTGCCCTCTCTCCCCATTCCCCCACTCACAACAAGGGCCGAGTCCCCCTGGTCCTCACCTTTCACCCCACCAGCCAGCACATACAACACATACTCCTCCGCCAGTTTCGTCACCTCCAACGTGACCCCTCCACTCACCACATCTTCCCATCTCCCCCCCGTCTGCCTTCCGCAAAGACCGCTCCCTCCGCAACTCCCTTGTCAATTCTTCCCTTCCCTCCCGCTCCACCCCTTCCCCGGGCACTTTCCCTTGCAACCGCAAGAGATGCTACACTTGTCCCTTCACCTCCCCCATCCACCCCTTTCAGGGACCCAAGCAGTCCTTCCAGGTCCGACAGAGGTTCACCTGCACCTCCTCCAACCTCATCTACTGCATCCGTTGCTCCAGATGCCAGCTGATCTACATCGGTGAGACCAAGCGGAGGCTCGGCGATCGTTTCGCCGAACACCTCCGCTCGGTCCGCAATAACCAACCCGACCTCCCGGTGGCTCAGCACTTCAACTCCCCCTCCCATTCCGTATCCGACCTCTCGGTCCTGGGCCTCCTCCACGGCCAGAGTGAGCAACACCGCAAGTTGGAGGAACAGCACCTCATATTCCGCTTGGGGAGTCTGCATCCTCTGTGCTTGAACATTGAATTTTCTCAATTCTGTTAACCCTGGCTGCCTCCTCCCCTTCCCACCTCTCCCTCAGCCCTCGGGCCCTGGCATTCCTTCTCTCTCTATCTCTCCCCCACCCCAGTCGCACTAGCTTCTCATTTTCACACCACAAACAGCTTACAATGGCCTGTTTCCTTTATCATCGATACTTTTTTGCATATCTTTCATTCATTGTTCTGTATCTCTCCACATCACCGTCTATATCTCTCGTTTCCCTGATCCCTGACCAGTCTGAAGAAGGGTCTCGACCCGAAACGTCGCCTATCTCCTTCGCTCCTTAGATGCTGCTGCACCCGCTGAGTTTCTCCAGCTTTTTGTGTACCCGCATTTGGAGTAATGCAGGCAGTTGTGGGCCTTATTTCTGAGGAAGGATATGCTGGCGTTGGAGAGGGTCCAGAGGAGGTTTACGTGAATGATCCGGATGGGATGATTGGGTTAACGTACGATGAGCGTTTGTCGGCACTGGGTCTGTACTTGCTGGAGTTTAGAAGGATGAGGGGGGACCTCATTGAAACTTATCGAAAAGTAAAGGCCTGGATAGAGTGGATGTGGAGAGGACGTTTCCACTAGTGGGAGAGTCTAAGACTAGAGGTCACAGCCTCAGAATTAAAGGACCTTCCTTTAGACAGGAGATGGGGAGGAATTTATTTCGTCAGGGAGTGGTGAATCTGTGAAATACTTTGCCACAGACGGCTGTGGAGGCCAAGTCAATGCATCAGTCTGAAGAAGGGTTTCGGCCCGAAACGTTGCCCATTTCTCTTGCACCATAGATGCTGCTGCACCCGCTGAGTTTCTCCAGCATTTTTGTCTACCCCCAAGTCAATGCATATGTTTAAGGTGGAGATGATAACTTCTATATTATAACGGGCGTCAGAGGTTACGGGGAAAAGGCGGGAGAATGGGGTTGGGAGGGAGAGATAGATCAGCCATAATTGAATGGCAGAGGAGACTTGATGGGCCGAATGGCTTCATTCTGCTACTATCATTTATGAACATGAACTTGTGAGGAATCTGAGGGGTAGCTTTTTTACACAAAGGGTGGTGGGTGCGTAGGACGAGCTGCCAGAGGAGGTAGTTGAGGTAGGGACTATCGTAACCCTTCGGTGCTGGCTCGGAGGGCCGAATGGCCTCTTCCTGCACCTATTTTCTATGTTTGAGAAACATTTAGACAGGTACATGGATAGGACATGTTTGGAGGGATATGGGCAGGTGGGGACAAGTGTAGATGGGGCATGTTGGCTGCGTGGGCAAGTTGGGCGGAAGGGCCTGTTTCCACGCTGGATAGACATAGAAAATAGGTGCAGGAGTAGGACATTCGGCCCTTCGAGCCTGCACCGCCATTCAATATGATCGTGGCTGATCATCCAACTCAGTATCCCGTACCTGCCTTCTCTCCATACCCCCTGATCCCCTTAGCCACAAGGGCCACATCTAACTCCCTCTTAAATATAGCCAATGAACTGGCCTCAACTACCCTCTGTGGCAGAGAGTTCCAGAGACCCACCACTCTCTATGATGACTCTCGGTGACTCTATAACTCAGCGGGTCAGGCAGTATCGCTGGAGAACACGGATAGGCAACGTTTTGGGTCGGAACCCTTCCTCAATCTGAAGAAGGGGCCTGACCCATATGGGCTGAACCCAAGGAGGTGGGACTAGTGTAGATGGGGAACGTTGGTCGATTTGGGCAAGCTGGGCCTGTTTCCATTCTGTATGACTCTATGGCTCTAAATACAGTATGTCAGAAAGATCTGCAGATGCTGGTTTAAATCGAAGGTAGACACAAAATACTGGAGTAACTCAGCGGATGAGGTAGCATCTCTGGAGAGAAGGAATGGGCGACGTTTCGGGTCAAGACCCTTCTTCAGACTAACGTTATGACTCTATAATTGAGGCACTTGGATGGGTGAAGGAAAGGATTGGGAACATGTTTACTTGGTTCAGTCCTGGGATTGAACCAGTGACCTTCCAGATCTGTGGCAGCAGTTTCCCTTTGAGGGAGTAATCCAAGGCATTTTTGTTGAACACCTCCGCTCATTCCGCCTGGACCTACCTCATCTCCCGGTTGCCAAACACTTTAACCCCCCCCCGCCATCCCCACATTGACCTCTCTGTCCAGGGCCTCCTCCACTGTCAGAGTGAGGCCCAGCGCAAATTGGAGGAACAGCACCTCATATTCCGCTTGGGCAGCTTACACCCCAACGGTATGAACGTTGACTTCTCTAACTTCAAGTAACCTTTGCTTTCTCTCTCTCTCTCCCCATCCCTCCCCCACCCTGGTCATCCAACTAGTTTTTTCAACGTCCAAAGTTCAAAGTTTAATCGTCACCTGCACCAGCCATTTCACGGCCTGTGTAACTCGTTGCTATCTACCCCACAGCCAACAATGGAGCATTGTGGGCTCCACTTTTTCTTGATCATCATTACATTTTAGCGTATCTTTCATTCATTTGTTCTATATCTAATTCCTGGGATGTCAGGACTGTCTTATGAAGAAAGACTGGATAGAATCGGTTTATACTCTCTAGAATTTAGAAGATTGAGAGGGGATCTTATAGAAACTTACAAAATTCTTAAGGGGTTGGACCGGCTAGATGCAGGAAGATTGTTCCCGATGTTGGGGAGGTCCAGGACAAGGGGTCACAGCTTAAGGATAAGGGGGAAATACTTTAGGACCGAGATGAGAAGGACTTTTTTCACACAGAGAGTGGTGGGTCTCTGGAACTCTCTGCCACAGAGGGTAGTTGAGGCCAGTTCATTGGCTATATTTAAGAGGGAGTTAGATGTGGTCCTTGTGGCTAAGGGGATCAGAGGGTATGGAGGGAAGGCAGGTACGGGATACTGAGTTGGATGATCAGCCATGATCATATTGAATGGCGGTGCAGGCTCGAAGGGCCGAATGGCCTACTCCTGCACCTAATTTCTATGTTTCTATGTTTCTATCTCTCTCAATCACCGTCTATATCTCTCGTATCCCTTTCCCCTGAGTCATTTTAGTTAATTGCCACGTGTACCGAGGTACAATGAAAAGCTTTTGTTGCGCGCTAACCAGCCAGCGGAAAGACAATACATGATTACAATCATAAGGTATTAAGTGATAGGAACAGAATTAGACCATTCGGCCCATCAATCTGTTCCGCCATTCAATCGTGGCCGATTTATCTCTCCCTCCTAACCCCATTCTCCTGCCTTGTCCCCATAACCTCAGACACCCGCACTAATCAGGAATCTACCTGTCTCTCCACTGATGGCCTCCACAGCCTTCTATGGCACAGATCCACCACCCTCTGACTAAACTAGTCTCATTGTCTGCAACTCGTTTTCACCTCGCCCACCGCTAACAATGGCCTGTGTCCTTTATCAGATACTGGTTTAAACCGAAGAGAGACACAAAATACTGGAGTAACTCAGCGGGTGAGGTAGCATGTCTGGAGAGCAGGAACGGGTGACGTTTCGGGTCGAGACCCTTCTTTCATCTTCTCTCCAGAGATGCCGCCTGTCCCTCCGATTAACTCCACCATTTTGTGTCTATCTTCCTCTCCCACCGTTACTTTTTTGGCGTTTTTTTTTCGTTCATTCCTTCTATATCTCTCGTTTTCCCTCCCCCCCCCCCGACTCTCAGTCCGAAGAAGGTCCCCGACCCGAAACGCCGCCCATTCCTTGTCCTCCACAGGTGCCGCCTGACCCGCTGAGTTCCTCCACCGTTTTGTGCCTGTCTCCGGCAGTAATGAGGTGGTGCCAATTTTACGGGCGTTTGCTTGGTGACAAATAGTTGCACGATTGATGTATTCACACTTCCTAACCGTTGGAAATGCAGCAACGTTAAATAAAGCTGGAAAATTAGCGCTGATGGAATTAATGGAAGGGGAAGATAGTTTAATAGCCATTATTTACTTAAATTGGTTAGGAACGAGGACGCAATATAAATTGAACGCACATCGTGTCGCTATAAATGGGAGCCAGCAACAGCTCACGGCTTTATAGCAATCTTGTAAAATGCATTTTAAGAAGGAACTGCAGATGCTGGAAAATCAAAAAAACGCTGGAGGAACTCAGCGCGTGAGGCAGCATCTATGGAGCGAAGGAATGGGTGACGTTTTGGGTCGAGACCCTTCTTCAGCCTGAAGTAGGGGGGGATGTGTTAAGAAAAAACGAAGAGGAGGAGACAGTGGGCTTGTGGGAGAGCTGGGAAGGGGAGGGGAAGGAGGGAGAAAGCAGGGACTACCTGAAATTGGAGAAGTCAATGGTCGTACTGCTGGGGTGTAAACTACCCAAGCGAAATATGAGGTGCTGCTCCTCCAATTTGCGGTGGGACTCACTCTGGCCATGGAGGAGGCCCAGGTCAGAAAGGTCAGATTGGGAATGGGAGGGGGAGTTGAAGTGCTGAGCCACCGGGAGATCAGGATGGTTAATTTCCTTCGCTCCTATCCAGTTTCCTATCCAGTCTTTCCTCATATGAAAGTCCTGACATCCCAGGAATCAGTCTGGTGAATCTTCTCTGTACCCCCTCTATGGCAAGAATGTCTTTCCTCAGATTTGGAGACCAAAACTGTACGCAATACTCCAGGTGTGGTCTCACCAAAACCCTGTACACCTGCAGAAGAACCTCCCTGCTCCTATACTCAAATCCTTTCGCTATGAATGCTAACATACCATTCACTTTCTTCACTGCCTGCTGCACCTGCATGCCTACTTTCAATGACTGGTGTACCATGACACCCAGGTCTCGTTGCATCTCCCCTTTTCCTAATCTGCCACCATTCAGATAATAGTCTACCCTCATGTTTTTGCCACCAAAGTGGATAACCTCACATTTATCCACATTATACTGCATCTGCCATGCATCTGCCCATTCACTCAGCCTATCCAAATCACACTGCAGCCTCCAAGCATCCTCCTCACACCTAACTATACCCCCCAGCTTGGTGTCATCTGCAAATATGGAGATGTTGCATTGAATTCCCTCGTCCAAATCATTAATATATATTGTAAATAGCTGGGGTCCCAGCACTGAGCCTTGCGGTACCCCACTAGTCACTGCCTGCCATTGTGAAAAGGACCCGTTTACTCCTACCCTTTGCTTCCTGTCTGCTAGCCATTTCTCTATCCACATCAATACTGAACCCCCAATACCGTGTGCTTTAAGTTTGTATGCTAATCTCTTATGCGGGACCTTGTCGAAAGCCTTCTGAAAGTCTAGATATAACACATTCACTGGTTCTCCCTTATCCACTCTACTAGTTACATCCTCAAAAAATTCTATCAGATTTGTCAGACATGATTTACCTTTCATAAATCCATGCTGACTTTGTCCAATGATTTCACCACTTTCCAAATGCGCTGCTATCCCATCTTTAATAACTGACTCTAGCAGTTTTCCCCACTACCGATGTTAGATTAACTGGTCTGTAATTCCCCGCTTTCTCTCTCCCTCCTTTTTTAAAAAGTGGGGTGACATTAGCTACCCTCCAATCCTCAGGAACTACTCCAGAATCTAAGGAATTTTGAAAAATTATCACTAATGCATCCATTATTTCTGTGGCTACCTCCTTGAGTACTCTGGGATGCAGACTATCTGGCCCTGGGGATTTATCGGCCTTCAATCCGTTCAATTTACCCAACACCACCTCCCGGCTAACCTGGATTTCACTCAGTTCCTCCATCTTATTTGACCCCCGTTCCACTGCTATTTCCAGCAGATTATTTATGTCTTCCGTAGTGAAGACAGAACCAAAGTAGTTATTCAATTGGTCTGCCATGTCCTTGTTCCCCATGATCAATTCACCTGTTTCTGACTGCAAGGGACCAACATTTGTTTTAACTAGTCTCTTTCTCTTCACATATCTATAAAAACTTTAGCAGTCAGTTTTTATGTTCCCTGCCAGTTTCCTTTCATAATCTATTTTCCCATTGCTTCCTGTCTGCCAGCCAGTTCTCTATCCACATCAATACTGAACCCCCAATACCGTGTGCTTTAAGTTTGTATGCTAATCTGTATGCTACAGTTCACAAGGAGGTAGCCACAGAAATAGTGGATGCATTAGTGATAATTTTTCAAAATTCCTTAGATTCTGGAGTAGTTCCTGAGGATTGGAGGGTAGCTAATGTAACCCCACTTTTTAAAAAAGGAGGGAGAGAGAAAGCGGGGAATTACAGACCAGTTAGTCTAACATCGGTAGTGGGGAAACTGCTAGAGTCAGTTATTAAAGATGGGATAGCAGCGCATTTGGAAAGTGGTGAAATCATTGGACAAAGTCAGCATGGATTTACGAAAGGTAAATCATGTCTGACAAATCTGATAGAATTTTTCGAGGATGTAACTAGTAGAGTGGATAAGGGAGAACCAGTGGATGTGTTATATCTAGACTTTCAGAAGGCTTTCGACAAGGTCCCGCATAAGAGATTAGCATACAAACTTAAAGCACACGGTATTGGGGGTTCAGTATTGATGTGGATAGAGAACTGGCTAGCAGACAGGAGGCAAAGGGTAGGAGTAAACGGGTCCTTTTCAGAATGGCAGGCAGTGACTAGTGGGGTGCCGCAAGGCTCAGTGCTGGGACCCCAGCTATTTACAATATATATTAATGATTTGGACGAGGGAATTCAATGCAACATCTCCAAATTTGCAGATGATACCAAGCTGGGGGGTATAGTTAGGTGTGAGGAGGATGCTTGTAGACTGCAGGGTGATTTGGATAGGCTGAGTGAATGGGCAGATGCATGGCAGATGCAGTACAATGTGGATAAATGTGAGGTTATCCACTTTGGTGGCAAAAACATGAGGGTAGACTATTATCTGAATGGTGGCAGATTAGGTAAGGGGGAGATGCAACGAGACCTGGGTGTCATGGTACACCAGTCATTGAAAGTAGGCATGCAGGTGCAGCAGGCAGTGAAGAAAGCAAATGGTATGTTAGCATTCATAGCGAAAGGATTTGAGTATAGGAGCAGGGAGGTTCTACTGCAGTTGTACAGGGTTTTGGTGAGGCCACACCTGGAGTACTGCGTACAGTTTTGGTCTCCAAATCTGAGGAAAGACATCCTTGCCATAGAGGGGGTACAGAGAAGATTCACCAGACTGATTCCTGGGATGTCAGGACTTTCATATGAGGAAAGATTGGATAGACTCGGTTTGTACTCGATGGAATTTAGAAGATTGAGGGGGGATCTTATAGAAACCTACAAAATTCTTAAGGGGTTGGACAAGCTAGATGCTGGAAGATTGTTCCCGATGTTGGGGGAGTCCAGAACAAGGGGTCACAGTCTAAGGATAAGGGGGAATTCCTTTAGGACCGAGATGAGGAAAACATTCTTTACACAGAGAGTGGTGGGTCTCTGGAATTCTCTGCCACAGAAGGTAGTTGAGGCCAGTTCATTGGCTATATTTAAGAGGGCGTTAGATGTGGCACTTGTGGCTAAAGGGATCAGGGGGTATGGAGAGAAGGCAGGTACGGGATACTGAGTTGGATGATCAGCCATGATCACATTGAATGGCGGTGCAGGCTCGAAGGGCCGAATGGCCTACTCCTGCACCTATTTTCTATGTTTCTATGTTTCTACCACAAGGCTGATCGCCCAGCTAACATTCCTGCGGTCTGTAGACAAGTGGTGGGCAGTGACAGGAGCACTCTGAAATAAACGGGCGGCAAATCTGTGCAACTCATTGCCGCAGGCAGCTGCGGAGGCCAAGACGGTAGATATATTTAAGGCAGAGATTGGAGGGAGAGATAGATCAGCCATGATTGAATGGTGGTGTAGACTTGATGGGCAGAATGGCCTAAGTCTGCTCCTATCATTTATGAAGCTGAACTTATGGGAGGCAGAGTACATGTGATCAACGGTGCATTCAGAAAGGACTCAGACCCCTTCACTTTTTCCTCATTTTGTTATGTTACAGCCTTATTTAAAAATCGATTCAATTCTTCTTTTTTTCTCATCAATTTTCAGTCTTTTGCACACAATACCCCAGAATGAAAAATTGAAAACAGGTGTTTTCGAAGTAATTAAAAAGAAATAACGTAAATATCACATTTCCGTAAGTATTCAGACCCTTTGCTATGACACTCAAAATTGAGCTTCGTTGCATCCTGTTTCCATTGATTACCCTTGAGATGTTTCTACAACTTGATTGGAGTCCACCTGTGGTCAATTAAATTGATTGGACATGATTTGGAAAGGCACACACCTGTCCATATAAGGTCCCGCAGTTGGCAGTGCATGTCAGAGCAAAAACCAAGCCATGAAGGTGAAGGAATTGTCCGTAGACCTCCGAGACAGGATTGTGTCGAGACACAGACCTTGGGGAAGGGTATAAGATAATTTCTGCAGCATTGGGCACGGTGGCCTCCGTCATTCTTAAATGGAAGAATTTTGGTGCCACCAGGGCCTCTTCATAGAGCTGGCCGCCCGGCCAAACTGAGCAGTCGGGGGAGAAGGGCCTTGGTCAGGGAGGTGACCAAGAATCTGATGGTCATTCTGACAGAGCTCCAGAGTTCCTCTGTGGAGATGGGAGAACCTTCCAGAAGGCCAACTATATCTGCAGCACTCCGCCAATCAGGCCTTGATGGTAGAGTGGCCAGATGGAAGCCACTCCTCAGTAAAAGGCACATGACGGCCTGCTTGGAGTTTACCAAAAGGCACCTAAAGGATTCTCAGACCATGAGAAACAAGATTCTCTGGTCTGATGAAACCCAAGATTGAACTCTTTGGCCTGAATGCCATGTGTCACGTCTGGAGGAGACCAGGCACCGCTCATCACCTGGCCAATACCATACCTACGGTGAAGCATGGTGGTGGCAGCATCGTGCTGTGGGGATGTTTTTCAGCGGAGGGAACTGGGAGACTAGTCAGGATCGAGGGAAAGATGAACGGAGCAAAGTACAGAGAGATCCTTGATGAAAACCTGCTCTAGAGCGTTCTGGACCTCAGATTGGGGCGGAGGTTTGCCTTCCAACAGGAAGCACACATCCAAGACAATGCAGGAGTGCCTTCGCGACAAGTCTGTGGATGTCCTTGAGTGGCCCAGTCAGAGCCCGGACTTGAACCCGATCGAACATCTCTGGAGGGACCTGAAAATAGCTGTGTATCGACGCTCCCCATCCAACCTTGACAGAGCTTGAGAGGATCTGCAGGGAAGAATGGGAGAAATTACCCAAATACAGGTGCGCCAAGCTTGTAGCTTCATACCCAAGAAGACTTGAGGCTGTAATCACTGCCAAGGGTGCCTCAACAAAGTACTGAGTAAAGGGTCTGAATACTTATGCAAATGTGATATTTCAGTTATTTATTTTAAATTCGTTTGCAAAAAATTCTAAATGCCCGTTTTTCACTTTTTTAATTATGTGGTATTGTGTGTAGATTGATGATAAAAAAAAATAATTTAATCAATTTTAGAATAAGGCTGATGGGGTCTGAATACTTTCTGAATGCACTGTATATCAGAACATCACACCACAAAGTCATGATTGAATGGTGGAGTGGACTCGATGGGCCGAATGGCCTAATTCTACTCCTATAACCTGAGCACTTGTAAAACCCAACTTCTACAACCAGTGTTCAAAGGGCCAGCCACTGAGCGATGAGGAACTGCAGTCAGAATATCCCGAAGGGGAAAAAAAGTGTGCATGGCAAAATGATGGATTATAAAATTGGCCCTGACTTTCAGAGCAGCTACAGTCTTTAGGATGCGGTGACACACTACATACTACATTAAATTTCTCATTAAATCCCGTGTGTGGAAAAACCCTGGAGCCAGAATTCAGAGGACTGATAACAGCCAACCTATTAGTGCGAGACTTGGGAAGAGGTTTCGTAGCATCTATGACGGGTTCCTCTTGTTAAATATAGAAACATAGAAATTAGGTACAGGAGTAGAGGCCATTCGGCCCTTCGAGCCTGCACCGCCATTCAATATGATCATGGCTGATCATCCAACTCAGTATCCGGTACCTGCCTTCTCTCCATACCCTCTGATCCCCTTTAGCCACAAGGGCCACATCTAACTCCCTCTTAAATATAGCCAATGAACTGGCCTCAACTACCCTCTGTGGCAGAGAGTTCCAGAGACCCACCACTCTCTGTGTGAAAAAAGTCCTTCTCATCTCGGTCCTAAAGGATTTCCCCCTTATCCTTAAGCTGTGACCCCCTTGTCCTGGACCTCCCCAACATCGGGAACAATCTTCCTGCATCTAGCCTGTCCCACCCCTTAAGAATTTTGTAAGTTTCTATAAGATCGCCTCTCAATCTCCTAAATTCTAGAGAGTATAAACCAAGTCTATGCGGTCTTTGTTCATAAGACAGTCCTGACATCCCAGGAATCAGTCTGGTGAACCTTCTCTGCACTCCCTCTATGGCAATAATGTCCTTCCTCAGATTTGCCATATTAAGCCACTCTGCCCCAGATGTGGCATTCAGAATTCTTTACCTCAAACTTCTTCCAACTGTGGTTTAGTTTAGTGTAGTTCATGAGGTCATGAGGAATAGGAACAGAGTTAGGCCATTCGGCCCAACAGGCCTACTCCGCCATTCTATCATGGCTGATCTATCTCTCCCTCCTAACCCCACCTGTCTATCTCCGCCTTAAAAATATCCACTGACTTGGCCTCCACAGCCTTCTGTGGCAAAGGATTCCACAGATTCACCACCCTCCGACTAAAGAAATCCCTCCTCGTCTCCTTCCTAAAAGAACGTCCCTGAATTCTGAGGCGGTGACCTCTGGTCCTGGACCCTCCCACTAGTGGAAACATCCTCTCCACATCCTTTGGCCCACCTTTCCCGTGCTGGCATGGATGCCCCATCTACGCTCGTTCGACCTGCCTGCGTTTGGCCCATATCCCTCTAGTTTAGTGTTGGCAAGTTGGGCCGAATGGCCTGTTTCCATGCTATGAATCTATGACTGATTTAGTTAATTGCCACGTGCAGTGAAAAGCTTTATTGTTGCGTGCTAACCAGTCAGCAGAAAGACAATACATGATTACAATCGAGCCGTTGACCGTGTATAAATACATGACGAGGGGAATAATATTTTGTGCGAGTTAGTCCAGTGATGTTTGATTGAAGTTTGTCCGAGGGTCTTCAATGAAGTAGATAGCAGCTCAGGACCACGCTCTGGTTGCCGGTGGGATGGTTCAGTTGCCTGATTACAGCTGACCTTTCACATCTAAACATAGAAACAGGTGCAGGAGTAGGCCATTCGGCCCTTCAAGCCAGCACCGCCATTCAATGTGATCGTCCACAATCAGTACCCCACTCCTGCTTTTTCCCCCACATCCCTTGATTCCGTTAGCCCTAAGAGCTAAATCTAACTCTCTCTTGAAAACATCCAGTGAATTGGCCTCCACCTGCCTTCTGTGGCAGAGAATTCCACAGATTCACAACTCTCTGGGTGAAAACTTTTTTCCTCATCTCAGTCCTAAATGGCCGACCCCCTTATTCTTAAACTGTGTGTGACCCCTGGTTCTGGACTCTCCAAAAATGGGGAACATTTCTCCTGCCTCCAGCGTGTCCAATCCCTCAATAATGTTATATGTTGCTATACTATCCTATCCATGTACCCGTCCAAATGCCTTTTAAATGCTGTTATAGTCCCTGCCTCAACTACCTCCTTTGGCAGCTCGTTCCATGAACCTGCCATCTTCTGTGTGGGAAAGATGTCCCTCCGGTTCCTATTAAATCTTCTCCCTCTCACCTTAAACCTCTGCCCCCTGGTTCTTGGCACCCCTACTCTGGGTAAAAAGACTGTGTGTGTGTTCACCCTAATTAACAAATACTAACGAAGCATCTTGCGAAACACAAGAATATCATGCAACGGTTGAAAATCTCCAGGTTTAATGTCTGCCCATGAAGGGCTCTTAATGTCTGCCCATTTAAGAGCCCTATCTAGCTCTCCCTTGAAAGTATCCAGAGAACCGGCCTCCACTGCCGTCTGAGGCAGAGAATTCCACAGACTCACAACTCTCTGTGTGAAAAAGTGTTTCCTCGTCTCCGATCTAAAGGGCTCACAACTTATTCTTAAACTGTGGCCCCTGGTTCTGCACTCCCCCAACATCGGGAACATGTTTCCTGCCTCCACCGTGTCCAAACCCTTAATAATCTTATGTTTCAATAAGATCCCCTCTCATCCTTCTAAACTCCAGAGTGTACAAGCCCAGCCGCTCCATTCTCTCAGCATATGACAGTCCCGCCATCCCAGGAATTAACCTGGTGAACCTACGCTGCACTCCCTCAATAGCAAGAATGTTCTTCCTCAAATTAGGGGACCAAAACTGCACACAATACTCCAGGTGTGGTCTCACTAGGGCTCTGTACAACTGCAGAAGGACCTATTTGCTCCTATACTCAACTCCTCTTGTTATGAAGGCCAACATGCCTTCATAACGGGAATATCGTGCTACGGATGAAAATCTCCAGGTATAATGTCTGCCCATCAATTCCAATTTAACCAAATCAAATCAATGGAGACCAGAACGCACTTTGGGATTGTAATCCTGCGAGCAATCTTGCTCAGTCTTGACCAACAGAGGGATGTGTAAATTAATCAATTCTAATTGATTAATTGGCTGGAAATTTTAATCATCAGTTAGTGACGTGATCAATTAATGATCGCTCGGTTTAACCTCGACCTGCTTTTTTCCGGGATTGGCCTATTTACCACCCTAATTCTTCTATCACTTCTGATCTTATGATAACTACAGGGGAACAAAACTCCAGAGCTGGGCACAAAGCAAGTTAAACGGGCAGTGGGGCTATTATTTCATCTTCGACACGCTGACAGGGGGCATTGAAAACCAAAAGAGTATTGGATAAAGGTGAAAGGCTAGGATGGAGTGGATGTGGAGAGGATGTTTCCACTAGTGGGAGAGTCTAGGACCAGAGGTCACCGCCTCAGACTTAAAGGACGTTCTTTTAGGAAGGAGATGAGGAGGAATTTCTTTAGTCAGAGGGTGGTGAATCTGTGGAACTCTTTGCCACAGACGGCTGTGGAGGCCAAGTCAGTGGATATGTTTAAGGTAGGGATAGATAGATTCTTAATTAGTGCGGGTGTCAGAGGTTATGGGGAGAAGGCAGGAGAATGGGGTTAGGAGGGAGAGATAGATCAGCCATGATTGAATGACAGAGTAGACTTGATGGGCCGAATGGCCTAATTCTACTGCTGTAACTTGTGAACTTGTGATACTTGTACTGAACTGCATACAAAAATGAATTTGGTACATATGACAAATAAGCTATCGAACCATTCTTCCGAGTGACGTCAGAGGGAAAGATAGACCGGTCTGAAGAAGGGTTTCGGCCCGAAACGTTGCCTATTCGCTCCATAGATGCTGCTGCACCCGCTGAGTTTCTCCAGCACATTTGTCTACGATAGATCAGCCGTGATTGGATGGCGGAGTAGACTTGATGGGCCGAATGGCCTAATTCTGCTCTCCCCCCCCCCCCCCCCCCCCCCTCACTTACGATCGGATAATCTTGTGATCTCCCTGCATTGGGGGCGACACCCAATTGAACTTGGGAATCTGAAACGTGAAGGCAGTTTAATAGACTGAGATTGAGGTGCCCTAATCCTGAATGTTTACTAGTTAGCAGCCACTCGATGGCGCGACGGGATGACTCACGGGATCTGAAATCTCCGGCATTAACAGTCTTCCACATTGTGATAATCCATTTAGCAGAGATTTTCAGGGACTTGAACAATGAGAAAAAGATGAGGTCAGGACATTACACTGAGTACGGCATCTGTAATGAAGGCTCGGAATATATTTCAGGGAGTTGATGTCTGTTGAATATGAACATGAATGTGATCTACGGCTGTGTTCATTGCTGTTGGAGGCTTGGAATTTAGTGCACGGCCCCCACCGATGTCCACTCTGTGACAAATTGACTGCCCTTGCGGTCATCCTTGTTAGCGCTTGTCAGCGTGATGGCGTGGGTCTGGTCGGCTTGCCGGCTGATATACAATTCATCTCCAGTGCGAGGTTGTAAAGCTTGCAGTGGCGAACGTCTAAGTGTAAAGGGCCTGTCCTACCAGCATGCAACTCTATGCGATGAACGCGATCAAACTAGAAGCGGGGGCTGCGCGGAGGTCGGGTGATCCCCTGTACAGGGCCGTTCCCACCAGCATGTGCCTGCATGCGGCAAGCGCGACCAAACCGGCAGCGGGGGCCGCGCGGGGGTCGGGTGAGTGGCGCAACGCGGCGCAAAGTGAGGCGAACTTGGAGCGAAGTCCAAGGTAAGTTCGCCAGGACAGAGAGGGGCACACAGAGAGGGGCACAGAGGCACACACACACACACAGGGCCATGGAGCCACACACATAGAGGGTCACGGAGGCACCTACAAATAGGTTCACAGAGGCATGATGTCGGGGCGGTGTGTAAATGTCGAGGCGACTGCGAGCCGACAAGCCGTTGCCGCGCGGAATTTTTGGACATAGTCGGTTTTTCGGAGCCCCGCGCGTTGTCGGGACGAACTCCGCACAATTCCGCACAGCTCCGGCGATCGAAGTGGGACCGGCCCCGCGACGCCGGACGGCTCAAGCGACCACGTTAGGTCGCGCTCATCGCATAGAGTTGCATGCTGGTGGGACAGGCCCTTAAAGGCAAAGACCCGGGTTCGATCCCGACTGCGGGTGCCTGTCTGCACGGAGTTTGTGCGTTCTCCCCCGAGATCCGACACTCCAAAGGCGTGCAGGTTTGCAGGTTAATTAGAATCAGAATGCCTTTTATCGTCACTATACACATGTACAATGAGTTAAAAGCTGCTCCTACTCAGTGCAAAACAAAACAAAAAAGGGGGGGGGGGGGGGGGGGAATAAGGTGCACAGTTTCTGCGGCGCTACATACATATCTATAAAAAGACAATGGATACATAGAATGGATAAATAGGATTCCTATATCCAGTATGGGTTATTGCACATATTGGAAATTACAGTTACAGTACAAATTACAGTAGGTGGATAGATGGAAGTCCGGGGGTTAGGCTGTGAAGTCGGTGCATGTGTGAGTTCAGGGAGATAATGGATTTTGGAAATAATCCAAATTGGCTTGGTGTGCAATGTAAAATTGGCCCTAGTGTAGGGTTGTGTTTATGTGCGGGGGTCTGGACTCGGTGGGCCGAAGGGCCTGTTTTTCTACGCTGTATCTAAACTCAACTCAATTCAACTAAAAGGTGACTGTGGAGCCCAAGTCAATGGATATTTTTAAGGCGGAGATTGACAGATTCTTGATTAGTGCGGGTGTCAGGGGTTTGTGGAGAGAAGGCAGTGAGCAAGTTTGGGCCCCGTATCTGTGGAAGGATGTGCCGGCTCTGGAGAGGGTCCAGAGGAGGTTTACAAGAATGATCCCAGGAATGAGTGGGTTACATATAACGAGCGTTTGTCAACACTGGGCCTGTACTCGTTGGAGTTTAGAAGGATGAGGGGGGACCTCATTGAAACGTACAGAATAGTGAATGGCCTGGATAGAGTGGATGTGGAGAGGATGTTTCCACTAGTGGGAGAGTCTCGGACTAGAGGTCACAGCCTCAGAATTAAAGGACGTTCCTTTAGGAAGGAGATGAGGAGGAATGTCTTCAGTCAGAGGGTGGTGAATCTGTGGAATTCTTTGCCACAGAAGGCTGTGGAGGCCAAGTCAGTGGATATTTTTAAGGCAGAGATAGATAGATTCTTGATTAGTGCGGGTGTCAGAGGTTATGGGGAGAAGGCAGGAGAATGGGGTTAGGAGGGAGAGATAGATCAGCCATGATTGAATGGCGGAGTGGACTTGATGGGCCGAATGGCCTAAGTCTGCTCCTATCATTTATGAAAGCCTGACATTTGCAGTGCTTAAATATTACAAAGCAAACTGTATTCTGTGACAGGAGCGGGGTGGGGGTCTAATTGAAACTATCCATGTCTTCCGCTACCTGGAATGAGTGGACATGGAGAGGATGTTTCCAGTAATGGGAGAGTCTAGGACCAGAGGGCACAGCCTCTGTGACCATGTGGGTTTTCTCCAGGTGCTCCAGTTTCATAAGTGATAGGAGCAGAATTAGGCCATTCGGCCCATCAAGTCTTCTCCGCCATTCAATTACAGCTGATCTATCTCTCCCTCCTAACCCCATTCTCCTGCCTTCTCCCCATAACCCCTGACACCCGTATTCCTCCCACCATAACCCCTGACACCCGTATTCCTCCCGCATCCCGAAGACTTGCGGGTTTGTAGGTTAACTGTTCTCTGTAAGATTCACCCTAGCGTTATTCAAACAGGTACATGGACAGGACACGTTTGGAGGAATAGACAACAGGTGCAGGAGGAGGCCCTTCGGCCCTTCGAGCCAACACCTCCATTCAATGTGATCATCCACAAACGGGGGCAGGTGGGGCCCGTGTAGATGGGGCACGTTGGCCGGTGTGGGAAATGGACAATGGACAGTAGATGCAGGAGTAGGCCATTCGGCCCTTCGAGCCAGCATCGCCATTCAATGTGATCATGGCTGATCATCCACAATCAGTACCTCGTTCCTGCCTTCTCCCCGTATCCCCTGACTCCGCTATCTTTAAGAGCCCTATCTAGCTCTCTCTTGAAAGCATCCAGAGAACCCGCCTCCACCGCCCTCTGAGGCAGGGAATTCCACAGACTCACAACCCTCTGTGTGAAAAAGTGTTTTCTCATCTCCGTTCTAAATGGCTTGCCCCTTATTCTTAAACTGTAGCCTCTGGTTCTGGACCTCCCCCAACATCGGGAACATGTTTCCTGCCTCTACCCTTAATAATCTTATATGTCTGATAAGTTGGGCCGAAGGGCCTGTTTCCACACTGTCTGACTTGTACTCATAACGTGATCACAATCATACTTCATTAGCCAAGTATGTTTTGCAGCATACGAGGAATTTGATTTGCCGTACAGTCATACCAATAAAAAGCACCGTAGCACACAAAATACATTTTAACATAAACATCCACCACAGTGACTCCTCCACATTCCCCACTGTGATGGAAGGTGAAAAACAGTTCAATCTCTTCCCTTCTTTGTTGTCCCGCGGTCGGGGCCTCGAGCACCTCTGTTGACGGGACGATCAGCTCCTGCATCGAGGGGGATGTCTATCTGCAGTTCCTTGCGTCGCTTATTTTTGTAACATTGATACATGATCCTTTTTGAATCATGCACGGCCTGGCATCACAAAAAAATGTCTCCAATCTGCAATCTCTCCTGTGGTTACATATCGCATCGATAATTCAAGCTGCCTGGTCGCTGGATGCCACATACATTTATTTGTTCTTCCAAGTCCATTCACACTGGTGGGTGAGTGAGTGAGTGCTGGAATCCCCGCTGGGGCCTTGTACAAGGTTCCCCATGGTTCAGACGGGTACAAGGGTCATCTGACCATCCTTTAGCCAGGGGCGGCACGGTGGCGCAGTGGTAGAGTCGCTGCCTAACATCGCCAGAGGCCTGGGTTCCATCCTGACTACGGGTGCTGTCTGCACGGAGTTTGCACGTTCTCCCTGCACTATTATTGTGTACTTTTGTGTGCATTATGTATGTATATATGATATGAATGGATGTTGGGAGCTCATGTTACAGTTATACAAGATGTTGGTGAGACCGCATTTGGAGTATTGTGTTCAGTTTTGGGTACTGTGTCATAGGAAATGTGTTATGTGAGTGTGCATGTGAGTGTGTGTGCAGTTGTGCGTGTGTGTGAGTATGTGTATGCATTTATGCGAGTGTGTGTGCATTTTTGTGTGCATTTGTGTGTGTGTGTGCATTTGTGCGTGTGTGTGTGCATTTGTGCGTGTGTGTGTGTGCATTTGTGCGTGTGTGTGTGCATTTGTGCGTGAGTGTGAGTGTGCATTTGTACGTGAGTGTGAGTGTGCATTTGTGTGTGTGCGTGTGTGTGCATTTGTGCGTGTGTGTGTGCATTTGTGCGTGAGTGTGTGCATTTGTGTGTGCGTTTGTGCGTGTGTGTGTGCATTTGTGCGTGAGTGTGTGCATTTGTGCGTGAGTGTGTGCATTTGTGTGTGCATTTGTGCGTGTGTGTGTGCATTTGTGCGTGAGTGTGAATGCATGTGTGTGTGTGTGCATTTGTGCGTGTGTGTGCATTTGTGCGTGTGTGTGTGCATTTGTGCCTGTGTGTGTGCATTTGTGCGTGTGTGTGCATTTGTGCGTGTGTGTGTGCATTTGTGTGCGTGCGTGTGTGCATTTGTGTGCGTGTGTGTGTGCATTTGTGCGTGTGTGTGTGTATTTGTGTGTGTGCTTGTGTGCGTGCATGTGCATTTGTGCGTGTGTGTGTGCATTTGTGCGTGTGAGCGTGCATATGAGTGTGAGTCTGTACACACCCCTTGCACATGTTCTCGTTGACCATATTGTTTTCAGTGTACCATGTTTACACACATTGTGTTAAGCTGCAGCGAGTGATGATGTCATTGTCCTATTTGGGGCACACGACAACACAACTCTCCCGACTCTTGAGCGAGTGGGTTTTCTCCGGGCGCTCCAGTTTCCCCCCACACTCCAAAGACGTGCAGGCTTACCAAGCCAAGGTTAATTGGCTTGGTGTAATTGTAAAACACAACTGTCCCTCGTGTGTGTGTGTGTGTGTGTAGGATGGCGTTGGTGTGCGGGGATCGCTGGTCGGCGCGGACTCGGTGGGCCGAAGGGCCTGTTTCCGCGCTGTATCTCTGCACTAAACTAGACTCTACCGCTGCACCACTTTGTGCCTTTGGTCTGAGACTCGTTTTGCATTGGTCTCACATCGTGCTCAAGGCCCCAACTCTTCTCCCCACCTCTCTTTTAATGTCACAACAAAGTCATAAGTTCCGAATTACCTTCCAGGTGGCCAAGCGTAATAGTGAAGTCATATTTCTTCATAACATTTTGGATGAAAAAATCAGCTTCAATACTGTTAGACATTCACAGCACAACAGCGGCCAGATGGGGCAATGAAATATTTAAAGCTTCCCAATACCAATTCACTATTTTATTACCACCCACTCGATAAAGAAACTTTGTTTGTGGAATCGCTGCTGTTTCTGCATGGTTCATTTTTCTACTTCTCTTTGAATCAATCATTTTGGATTTTGGAGACGACATTAGGAGAATATCAAACTTCTAGGAGCAGTCAAAAATGACAGTGGAATCAGAAGCGTCCCATTCCCTCTCTCCCCTCCCCTCCCCTCTTCTTCTCTCTCTCTTCCTCTCCCTCTTCCTCTCCTTTTCATCCCTTCCCTCCACTCTACCTTCCCCCTCTCCCTTCCCCCTCTCCCTTCCCCCTCTCCCTTCCCCCTCTCCCTTCCCCCTCTCCCTTCCCCCTCTCCCTTCCCCCTCTCCCTTCCCCCTCTCCCTTCCCCCTCTCCCTTCCCCCTCTCCCTTCCCCCTCTCCCTTCCCCCTCTCCCTTCCCCCTCTCCCTTCCCCCTCTCCCTTCCCCCTCTCCCTTCCCCCTCTCCCTTCCCCCTCTCCCTTCCCCCTCTCCCTTCCCCCTCTCCCTCCCCCCTCCCCCCTCCCCCCTCCTCCCCCCTCCCCCCTCCCCTCTCCTCCCTCCCCCCCCTCCCTCTCCCTCCCCCCCTCGTTGGGGGAGTCCAGAACCAGGGGCCACAGTTTAAGAATAAGGAGTAAGCCATTTGGAACGGAGACGAGGAAACACTTTTTCTGTTGTGAGTCTGTGGAATTCTCTGGCTCAGAGGGCGGTGGAGGCCGGTTCTCTGGATGCTTTCAAGAGAGAGCTAGATAGGGCTCTTAAAAATAGCGGAGTCAGGGGATATGGGGAGAAGGCAGGAACAGGGTACTGATTGTGGATCAGCCACGATCACAGTGAATGGCGGTGCTGGCTTGAAGGGCCAAATGGCCTACTCCTGCACCTATTATCTATTGAAGTGCAAATACTGGTTTGCAAAAAAAAAGACACAAAGTGCTGGAGTACCTCAGCGGGTCTGGAGAACATGGATAGAGGTGAAGTTTTGGGTTGGGAAGGAAGAAACTCTGAAGGAGGGTCTCGGACCCAAACCGTCTCCCATTCCTTCTCTCCCGCTGAGTTTATCCGGCATTTTGTGACCATCTCCGGACAGACTGCGCGGGATGCAACTATACTGGGAATATCCGCCAAGCTTGCAAAAGCACTGCCGCTTCCCAGAACAGTTCCGCACATCAATCTGCTGGTATTCCCGGCGAGATGCGGAATGTATCCCACGGATCTGACCTTTCCTGCTCCTCGCCCGACTGTGGAGAGGAGCTGCAGCCTGCCACTGCCTCCCCCAGCTAATCGCTCGTTAATTGATAAAACAGATTGCGGGCACAGTGTGTTTCCTCTTCTCGCATCTGCATTTGGATTAACAATTTCCGAGTATTTTTTTTCTGTCGACCCAACTAGTTACAGGGCCGCAGAGTCGCGCAGTCATCGGCCCAACTTCGGCCCAACTGTCCTCCCCCCCCCCCCCCCCCCCCCGCCTGCGTTTGGCCCATATCCCCTCCACACGTGTCCCGTCCACGCACCCGTCCAAATGTTTCTTAACCGTTGCGATAGCACCTGCCGCAACCAACCTCCTCCAAAATGGAAGGTGGACAAAAATGCTGGAGAAACTCAGCGGGTGAGGCAGCGTCTGTGGAGCGAAGGAATAGGTGACGATTCGGGTCGAGACCCTTCTTCAGACTGATGTGGGGGTGAGGAGGAATTTCTTTAGTCGGAGGGTGGTGAATCTGTGGAATTCTTTGCCACAGACGGCTGTGGAGGCCAAGTCAGTGGATATTTTTAAGGCAGAGTTTATTGTCATGTGTCCCTGACAGGGCAATGAAAATCTTTCTTTGCATAGCACAACAGAACATAGTAGGCATTGACTACAATTGTATACGTAAATACACACATACGGCACGGACTGGAAGGGCCAAGAAGGCCTGTTTCCGTGCTGTAATTGTTATATGGTTTGTTATATGGTTAGTATCCTGTACCTGCCTTCTCTCCATACCCTCTGATCCCCTTAGCCACAAGGGCCACATCTAACTCCCTCTTAAATATAGCCAATGAACTGGCCTCAACTACCCTCTGTGGCAGAGAGTTCCAGAGACTCACCACTCTCTGGGTGAAAAAAGTCCTTCTCATCTCGGTCCTAAAGGATTTCCCCCTTATCCTTAAGCTGTGACCCCTTGTTCTGGACTTCCCCAACGTCGGGAACAATCTTCCTGCATCTAGCCTGTCCAACCCCTTAAGAATTTTGTAAGTTTCTATAGGATCCCCCCTCAATCTCGTAAACTCCAGCGAGTACAGGCCGAGCGTGTAGGGTTGCTGCAAGTGGTGGGAGGCAGCAGCTCTACCCGCTGCGCCACTGTGGCCGTGCCCTTAGCATTTTGCTCTGGTTTCCAAAAAAACAGCTGAGGAAGCGAATGTCGGAACTGCAATGTCCCCTTGAGCTCGTTGCTCTTTGCAGGAAGTGTAATTAGTCAGACAGACCCAGCTGGAGTGGAACGCGGCTGATTGTAATCGCGGCTGGATTAGAGGCGGCGTTGTTTGTCCGCGCAGTCACCTCCAGCAAGCAAGACATTCGTTCCACAGCTTGCAAACCTTCAACTCCCCTGGGGAAGGAGAGGAACTGATCGGGTCGACGCACGGAGTCTCTTGCCCAGAGTAGGGGAATCGAGGACCAGAGGACATAGCTTTAAGGTGAAGGGGGAAAAGATTTAAATAGCAATCTGAGGGGTAACATCTTCACACCAAGGGTGGTGGGTGTATGGAACGAACTGCCAGGGGAGGTAGTTGCGGCTGGGACTATCCCATCATTTAAGAAACCGTTAGACAGGTACATGGATAGAACAGGCTTGGAGGGATACGGGCCAAACGTGGGCAGGTGGGACTAGTGGAGCTGGGACATGTGGATCGGTGTGGGCAAGTTGGGCCGAAGGGCCTGTTTTCATTCTATGACTCAATGGAATGAGCCTGTCACAATGTAAGGTCTGCGTGGAAAAGTTACCCCTCAGGATTTTTTGAGTACAGGAGCAGGGAGGTTCTACTTCAGTTGTACAGGGTCTTGGTGAGACCACACCTGGAGTATTGCGTACAGTTCTGGTCTCCTAATCTGAGGAAGGACATTATTGCCATAGAGGGAGTACAGAGAAGGTTCACCAGAGGTTTGCACGTTCTCCCCGTGACCTGCGTGGGTTTTTCCCGGGTGCCCCGGTTTCCCCCCGCACTCCAAAGACGTGAAGGTTTGTAGGTTAATTGGTTTTGGTAAAATTGTAAAATTGTTCCCAGTGTGTGTAGGTCAGTGATCGCTGGTAACACCGATCACTCGGTGTCACCGATCGCTGGTAACACCGCGGACTCGGTGGGCCGAAGGGCCTGTTTCTGCGCTGGATCTCTAAACTAAACTGAAATATTGAACAGCTCTCAATGCTTTTACTGAGCTATCTTCCTCTTTGCATTTGCTCTGCCAGTGACTTCATGGTCATTCTCTTTGTTAGAGTGCTACACGCACCGACCACGCCCTGACCACGGCGCGCCACGCCCCGGCCGCGCCCCGACCGCGCCATGCCCCGACCGCGCCACGCCCCGACCACGCCGCGCCACGCCACGCCCCGACCACGCCGCGCCCCGACCACGCCGCGACCCGACCACGCCGCGCCCCGACCACGCCGCGCCACGCCGCGCCCCGACCACGCCGCGCCCACGGCGTGCCCCGACCACGCCGCGCCACGCCCCGACCACGCCGCGCCACGCCCCGACCACGCCACGCCACGCCCCGACCACGCCGCGCCCCAACCACGCCGCGCCACGCCCCGACCACGCCGCGCCACGCCCCGACCACGCCGCGCCACGCCCCGACCACGCCGCGCCACGCCCCGACCACGCCGCGCCCCGACCACGCCGTGCCACGCCCCGACCACGCCGCGCCACGCCCCGACCACGCCGCGCCACGCCCCGCCCACGCCGCCCACAACAACTTCTTTTCAGGCTGTCGCTGAAAATGTCACGTAAGTGGGACAGGCCGTTTAGTTTTGTTTAGTTTTGGATATAAAGCGCAGAAACAGGCCCTTCGGCCCCACCAGGTCCGCGCCGACCAGCGATCCCCGCACACTAACACTACCCTACACACACTGTAGGGACAATTTTACATTTGCACCGTAGCCAATTAACCTACAAACCTGCACGTCTTTGGAGTGCGGGAGAAAACTGGAGCACTGGGAGAAAACCCACACAGGTCACGGGGAGAACGTGCAAACTCCGTACAGACAGCACCCGTAGTCGGGATCGACATGTGAGGCAGCAACTCTACCGTCCTGCACGCACATTTACACCAAGCCGATTAACCTACAAACCTGCACGTCTTTGGATGAAACCGGAGCGCCCAGAGAAAACCCACGCAGGTCACGGGGAGAACGTACAAACTCCGTACAGACAGCACCCGCGGTCGGGATTGAACCGAGGTCTCCGGCGCTGTGAGGCAGCAAATCTGCCGCCCTGCGTTCCACGATGTTTTTCTAGGTTCTAAGGAGACAGATTGAGCAGAACCTGTGTGGAAATGAGCCATTGTACTAGCGAGGTCTCTGTCGGGTCTGGGCTGCCTGCTGCATTGCGGTGCTCAGCTCCCCCTGCCTTCCCCGTCTGCCTCCACTAATAGCTGGCCTTCCACATCCTCCCCCGCTACTCGCAAACAGTAAATTCACGTGAGGATCAGCGATGGATCCCTCAGCTCAGATCCCGGGATGCGGAGCGGTACTTTCACACTGTCAGCCATCCGGGATGAGACCCTGAGGTTACATCCTCATAACAAGAGGATTTCAGTACAGGAGTAAAGAGGTTCTTCTGCAGCCCTGGTGAGACCACGCCTGGAGTATTGTGTACAGTTTTGGTCCCCTAATTTGAGGAAGGACATCCTTGTGATTGAGGCAGTGCAGCGTACGTTCACGAGATTGACCCCTGGGATGGCGGGACTGTCATATGAGGAAAGATTGAAAAGACTAGGCTTGAAAAGTCTCCCATTCCTTCTCTCCAGAGATGCTGCCAGTCCCGCTTTTTGTTCCACGGAACTGGAAACAAAATGGTTTCCCGGTCCACGATGCAAGGTGGCGCAGCGGTAGAGTCACTCCCTCACAGCGCCGGAGACCCGGGTTCGATCCTGACCACGGGTGCTGTCTGTACGGAGTTTGTACGTTCTCCCCGTGACCTGCGTGGGTTTTCTCTGGGATCTCCGGTTCTGAAGACGGACAGAGAGGTTTGAACGTAGTGGTAATTGGCTGGTGTAAGTGTAACTTGTCCCCAGTGTGTGTAGGATAGCATTAGTGCGCGGGGATCGCTGGTCGGCATGAACTCGGTGGGCCGAAGGGCCTGTCTCCCCGCTGTTTCTCGAAACTAAACAAAACAAAGGAATAGGTGATGTTTCAGATCGAGACCCTTCTTCAGACTGAGAGTCTACTAGTTGGGTCAGGACCCTTCTTCAGCCTGATGAAGGGTCTCGACCCGAAACGTCACCAGCCCCGATGCTGTCCGACCCGCCGAGTTACTCCAGCATTTTGTTTCCATCTTCGGTGCAAGCCAGCACCTGCAGTTCCTTCCTGCACAGTTTCTCCAGAGATGCTGCCGGGCCCCCTGAGTTACTCCAGCACTCGTGCGTATGAACCCGCATCTGCAGCTCCTTGCTCCCACGTACGGAGTGCCATTCTGCTTTGTTCCCAGGAAGTTTGACGAGTGGAATAATGCCTGGGCAAGGTTAGGATGAACTCCGAGGAGTTCCCCATAGACCTCTCTACACAAGCTCATTTCCAGATAAACCTCTTGTCAGCAAGCTATTAACCGTGGCACAGGCAGTGAAGAAAGCTAATGGAACGTTGGCCTTCATAGCAAGAGGATTTCAGTACAGGAGTAAAGAGGTTCTTCTGCAGTTGTATAGGGCTCTGGTGAGACCACATCTGGAGTATTGTGTACAGTTTTGGTCTCCTAATTTGAGGAAGGACATCCTTGTGATTGAGGCAGTGCAGCAAAGGTTCACCAGATTGATCCCTGGGATGGCGGGACTGTCATATGAGGAAAGATTGAAAAGACTAGGCTTGTATTCACTGGAGTTTAGAAGGATGAGGGAGGGATCTTATAGAAACACATAAAATTATAAAAGGACTGGACAAGCTAGATGCAGGAAAAATGTTCCCAATGTTGGGCGAGTCCAGAACCAGGGGCCACAGTCTTAGAATAAAGGGGAGGTCATTTAAGACTGAGGTGAGAAAAAACTTTTTCACCCAGAGAGTTGTGAATTTATGGAATTCCCTGCCGCAGAGGGCAGTGGAGGCCAAATCACTGGATGGATTTAAGAGAGAGTTAGATAGAGCTCTAGGGGCTGGTGGAGTCAAGGGATATGGGGAGAAGGCAGGCACGGGTTATTGATAGGGGACGATCAGCCATGATCACAATGAATGGCGGTGCAGGCTTGAAGGGCTGAATGGCCTCCTCCCGCACCTATTCTCTATGTTTCTCTGTTTCTATGAAAGTCCCCCCAACTAAAGATCCCGCAGTCACTTTGGCGCAGCGGTAGAGTTGCTGCCCCACAGCGCAACGGACCCGGGTTCGATCCTGACCACGGGCGCTGTCTGTAGCAGTTTGTACCTTCTCCCTGCGTGGGATTTCTCCGGGTGCTCCAGTTTCCCCCTACACTCCAAACATGTTCCCGATGTTGGGGGAGTCCAGAACCAGGGGCCACAGTTTAAGTATAAGGGGTAAGCCATTTAGAACGGACATGAGGAGACACTTTTTCTCACAGAGAGTGGTGAGTCTGTGGAATTCTCTGCCTCAGAGGGCGGTGGAGGCTGGTTCTCTGGATGCTTTCAAGAGAGAGCTAGATAGGGCTCTTAAAGATAGCGGAGTCAGGGGATATGGGGAGAAGGCAGGAACGGGGTACTGATTGTGGATGATCAGCCATGATTAGGTTGAGTGGCGGTGCTGGTTCGAAGGGCGGAATGGCCTACTCCTGCACCTGTTGTCTATTGAAGTGCAGATACTGGTTTGCAAAAAAACAAGACACAAAGTGCTGGAGTAACTCAGCGGGTCAGGCAGCATCTCTGGAGAACATGGAGAGGTGATGTTTGGGTTGGGAAGGAAGAAACTCTGAAGAAGGGTCTCGGACCCAAAACGTCACCCATTCCTTCTCTCCCTCCAAACGTGTCCTATCCATGTACCTGTTTAAATAACGCTAGGGACAATCTTACCTAATGTATATTGTCTATGATCAGCCATGATCACAGTGAAAAGCAGTGCTGGTTCGAAGGGCCGAATGGCCTACTCCTGCACCTATTGTCTATTGACAAACACATTATGGCTGATGGCTGCCGGGGAAGAGGCTGTTCCTGAACCTGGACGTTGCAGTTTTCAGGCTCCTGTACTTTCTTATCCTGAGGTGAGGGTTGGCTGATGGAGCGGAGTGCTTAATAACCCAGCATTTAATAGCCACCCGCAACCTGACGCCAAATCACTCGGGTACGAGTCTGGGAGCGGGGCTTGATGAGTTTACAGCAGATTAAAAGGTTAATGAGGCACGATCTCTCGCAGAATTGACGGCTAATGACTGCTGTGGAAATGACTTTGATGCTGATGGGGGAGGTTATGGATCCTCCGCATACAGCAGGGAACTTCGTTCAGACCCAATCACATAGAAACATAGAGATTAGGTGCAGGAGTAGGCCATTCGGCCCTTCGAGCCTGCACCGCCATTCAATATGATCATGGCTGATCATCCAACTCAGTATCCTGTACCTACCTTCTCTCCATACCCTCTGATCCCCTTAGCCACAAGGGCCACATCTAACTCCCTCTTAAATATAGCCAATGAACTGGCCTCGACTACCCTCTGTGGCAGAGAGTTCCAGAGACCCACCACTCTCTGTGTGAAAAAAGTCCTTCTCATCTCGGTCCTAAAGGATTTCCCCCTTATCCTTAAGCTGTGACCCCTTGTCCTGGACCTCCCCAACATCGGGAACAATCTTCCTGCATCTAGCCTGTCCAACCCCTTAAGAATTTTGTAAGTTTCTATAAGATCCCCTCTCAATCTCCTAAATTCTAGAGAATCCAGTCTATCCAGTCTTTCTTCATAAGACAGTCCTGACATCCCAGGAATCAGTCTGCTGAGTGATACAGCGTGGAAACGGGCTCTTCGGCCCAACCTGCCCACACTGGCCCCTTCTACACTAGTCCCACCTGCCTGCGTTTTGTCCATATCCCTCCAAACCCGTCCTATCCGTGTGTTTAAGAAGGAACTGCAGATGCTGGAAAATCGAAGGTAGAAAAATCGCTGGAGAAACTCAGCGGGTGCAGCAGCATCTATGGAGTGAAGGAAATAGGCAACGTTGCCTATTTCCTGCAGTGTTTCGGCCCGAAACGTTGCCTATTTCCTTCGCTCCATAGATGCTGCTGCACCCGCTGAGTTTCTCCAGCGATTTTGCCTACCGTCCTATCCATGCACCTGTCCAACTGCTTCTTAAACGTTGGGATAGTCCCAGCCTCAGCTACCTCCTCCGGCAGCTCGTTCCGTACACCCGCCGCCCTTTGTGTGGAAAAGTTACCCCTCAGGTTCCTATTAAATAGGAATACCTGTCCAGAAGCAGTGGATAAGCTTTTCCCATTGAGGGTAGGGAAGATTCAAACAAGAGGGCATGACATGAGAATTAAGGGACAGAAGTTTAGGGGTAACATGAGGGGGAACTTCTTTACTCAGAGAGTGGTGGCTGTGTGGAATGAGCTTCCAGCAGAAGTGGTGGAGGCAGGATCGATTTTAACATTTAAAAGTAAAGTGGATAGGTATATGGACGGGAAGGGAATGGAGGGGTATGGTCTGAGTGCAGGTAGATGGGACTAGGGGAAAATAAATGGTCGGCACGGACTGGAAAGGCCGAGAGGGCCTGTTTCCGTGCTGTAATTGTTATATGGTTATATCTATTTCCCCTTCACCTTAAAGCTATGTTCGGGTAGTACCTGTATCAACTACCTCCTCTGGCAGCTCATTCCGTACACCCACCACCCTTTATGTAAAATAGTTCCTGTTAAATTTTCCCCTCCCTTCACCTTAAACCTATGTCCTCTGGTCCTCAATTCCCCTATTCAGGGCAAGAGACTCTGTGCATCTACCCGATCTATTCCTCTCATGATTTTGTACACCTCTATAAGATCACCCCTCATCCTCCTGCGCTCCAGGGAATAGAGACCCAGCCTGCTCAACCTCTCCCTGTAGCTCGGGCTCCTCAGGATCTGGCGACATCCACGCAAACCTTCTCCGTACCCTTTCCAGTTTGGCAACATAACACGGTGCCATGTTGGTCAGCGGCTGTGATGATGGCCCACAGACTCTTGAGGGACCCTCTTGTGTGTTGGTTCGGCAAGGCCGCAAGAAATCGCGGAGAATTGTGGACGCAGCCTGGAGTCTAGGCCCCAGACCACCGCACAAACCAACCTGACCTCCCGGTGGCTCAGCACTTCAACTCCCCCTCCCATTCCCACACTGACCTCTCTGTCCTGGGCCTCCTCCATGGCCAGAGTGAGGCCCAGCGCAAATTGGAGGAGCAGCAGCTCATATTTCGCTTGGGTAGTTTACACCCCAGCGGTATAGAAACATAGAAATTAGGTGCAGGAGTAGGCCATTCGGCCCTTCGAGCCTGCACCGCCATTCAATATGATCGTGGCTGATCAAAACATGTACGAACATTGACTTCTCCAATTTCAGGTAGTCCCTGCTTTCCCTCTCCATCCCCTTCCCAGTTCACCCACAAGTCTCATTGTCCCCGCCGAATTTCTATCTTTTTCCCGCCCCACCCCCACATCTGAACGAGGGTCTCGACCCGGAACGTCGCCCATTCCTTCTCTCCAGAGATGCTGCCTCGCCCGCTGAGTTACTCCAGCAATTTGTGTCTCCCTTCCAGTTCAATTTAGTTCAGCTTTGTTTATAAGGGAATAAATCCGATCAAGGATGGTCCGAGGGTCACCAGTGAGGTAGATAGCAGTTCAGGTCCACTCTCTGCTTGTGGTAGGATGGTTCAGTTGCCTGATAACAGCCGGGAAGAAACTGTCCCTGAATCTGGAGACATTTGAACTGTATTTAGGCTTCTGAGACAGTGTGGAAATAGGCCCACCGAGTCCATGCCGACCAGCGATCGCCCCGTACACTAGCACTATCCTACACACTACAGCCAATTTTTATAATTTACAGAAAGCAATTAGCTCACAAACCTGCACGTCTTTGGAGTGTGGGAGGAAACCGGAGCACCCGGAGAAAACCCACGCAGGTCACGGGGAAACGTGCAAACTCCGTACAGACGGCACCCATCGTCAGGATTGAAACCGGGTCCCTGGCGCTGTGAGGCAGCAACTCTACAGCTGCACCACCGTGACGCCCTGTGGTGGCATGTTCTATGTTCGATAGGCAAATCGGTAATGCCATTCATAGAAACATGGAAAATAGGTGCAGGAGGAGGCCATTCGGCCCTTCGAGCCAGCACCGCCATTCATTGTGATCATGGCTGATCGTCCCCAATCAATAACCCGTGTCTGCCCTCTCCCCATATCCCTTGACTCCACTAGCCCTTAGAGCTCTATCTAACTCTCTCTTAAATCCATCCAGTGACTTGGCCTCCACTGCCCTCTGTGGCAGGGAATTCCACAAACTCACAACTCTCTGGGTGAAAAAGGTTTTTTCTCACCTCAGTCTTAAATGACCTCCCCTTTATTCTAAGACTGTGGCCCCTGTTTCGGGACTCGCCCAACATTGGGAACATTTTTCCTGCATCTAGCTTGTCCAGTCCTTTTATAATTGTATATGTTTCTATAAGATCCCCCCTCATCCTTCTAAACTCCAGTGAATACAATGCTTTCTTTCATTCACTGGTGAAGTGCAGCCGAGGTCTTCGCTGCAAGGTTGACCAGATGCAGTTAATGACTTTCTCGTTCTCAAGAAGTGTTTCAATTGCCTTGCTAATGGGGATATTGATCGGCCGGTGTGGGTGCCCTTCACATAGTCCCCACACGCACACACGCATACGGCTCCTGCATGAAAAGAGGGCATCGGCCAGTGATGGATTCCAAGTCCTGAACTGTGGCGGAACGTACAGTTGAAATCAACTCTTAAATAGCGCGAACTTTGGAAGGATCGGAAAGCTGCTACGAAACTGATGGAAGACTGATGATTGTTATTATTATATCACAACTACAGCACGGAAACAGGCCATCTCGGCTCTTCTAGTCCATGCCGAACACTTACTCTCACCTAGTCCCATCTACCTGCTCTCAGACCATACCCCTCCATTCCCTTCCCGACCTCTTACCTATCCAATTCATTTTTAAATTATAGCTCAGTGCTGGGACCCCAGGTGTTTACAATATATATTAATGATTTTGTTGATTCACGCTTTTCTCTCACATCGGTTGTTTCGACAATAATCGACCAGGCACCGGGGTCACTTTAAACGTGCGTTTCTTGAGCAGGAGTCTCCACACAGGTCAGCAACCTTGCAAAGAGTCAAGCTCAATGCCGTTAAGGGCCTGTCCCACCAGCATGCAACTCCATGCGATGAGCGCGACCTAACGTGGTCGCTTGAGCCGTCCGGCGTCGCGGGGCCGGTCCCACTTCGATCGCCAGAGCCGTGCGGAATTGTGCGGAGTTCGTCCCGACATCGCGCGGGGCTCCGAAAAACTGACCGTGTTCAATAATTCCGCGCGGCAACGGCTTGTCGGCTTGCAGTCGCCTCGACGCATGACACACCGTCTCGACATTGTGCCTCCGTGCCCTCTCTGTGTGTGCCCCTCTCTGTGTGTCCCTCTCTCTCCTGGCAAACTTACCTTTAAGACTTCGCTCCAAGTTCGCCTCACTTTGCGCCGCGTTGCGCCATTCACCCGACCTCTGCGCGGCCCTCGCTGCCGGTTTTTTCGCGCTTGCTGCATGCAGGCGCATGCTGGTGGGAACAGCCCTGTACAGGGATCACCCGACCTCCGCGCGGCCCCCGCTTCTAGTTTGATCACGCTGATCGCATGAAGTCGGATGCTGGTAGGACAGGCCCTTAACTCTCCCCTAGTCCTATCTACCTGCACTCAGACCATACCCCACCATTCCCTTCCCGTCTACATATTTATCCAATTCATTTTTATATTATAGCTCAGTGCTGGGACCCCAGCTATTTACAATATATATTAATGATTTGGACGAGGGAATTCAATGCAACATCTCCAAATTTGCAGATGACACCAAGCTGGGGGGTATAGTTAGGTGTGAGGAGGATGCTTGGAGGCTGCAGGGTGATTTGGATAGGCTGAGTGAATGGGCAGATGCACGGCAGATACAGTATAATGTGGATAAATGTGAGGTTATCCACTTTGGTGGCAAAAACATGAGGGTAGACTATTATTTGAATGGTGGCAGATTAGGAAAAGGGGAGATGCAACGAGACCTGGGTGTCATGGTACACCAGTCATTGAAAGTAGGCATGCAGGTGCAGCAGGCAGTGAAGAAAGCAAATGGTATGTTGGCATTCATAGCGAAAGGATTTGAGTATAGGAGCAGGGAGGTTCTACTGCAGTTGTACAGGGTCTTGGTGAGGCCACACCTGGAGTATTGCGTACAGTTTTGGTCTCCAAATCTGAGGAAAGACATCCTTGCCATAGAGGGGGTACAGAGAAGATTCATCAGACTGATTCCTGGGATGTCAGGACTTTCATATGAGGAAAGACTGGATAGACTCGGTTTGTACTCGCTGGAATTTAGAAGATTGAGGGGGGACCTTATAGAAACTTACAAAATTCTTAAGGGGTTGGACAGGCTAGATGCTGGAAGATTGTTCCCGATGTTGGGGGAGTCCAGAACAAGGGGTCACAGTCTAAGGATAAGGGGGAATTCCTTTAGGACCGAGATGAGGAAAACATTCTTTACACAGAGACTGATGAGTCTCTGGAATTCTTTGCCACAGTAGGTAGTTGAGGCCAGTTCATTGGCTATATTTTAGAGGGAGTTAGATGTGGCCCTTGTGGCTAAAGGGATCAGGGGGTATGGAGAGAAGGCAGGTACAGGATACTGAGTTGGATGATCAGCCATGATCATATTGAATGGCGGTGCAGGCTTGAACGGCCGAATGGCCTACTCCTGCACCTATTGTCCATGTTTCTATAAAATCAAACCTGTCTCCACCACTTCCACTGGAAGATCATTCCACACAGCCACCGCTTTGTGAGTAAAGAAGTTCCCCCTCATGTTACCCCTAAACTTCTGTCCCTTAATTCTCAAATCATGCCCTCTTGTTTGAAAT
Organism: Raja brachyura; assembly: GCA_963514005.1. Next base: position 4,206,454 of record OY740808.1, on the reverse strand, counting down.
TATTGATTTCACTTGGGCCAAGGAGTCTTCCAGGAAGACAGTTGTTAACCGTTAGAGGCACAGACTGATCCAGTGTGGAAACAGGCCCTTCGGCCCAACTTGCCCACACCAACCAGCATGCCCCATCCACACTAGCCCCACCTGCCTGCATTTGGCCCACATCCCTCCAAACCTGTCCAATCCATGTCCCTGTCCAAATGTTTTAGAGGTAGAGTTGCCGCCTCACAGCGAATGCAGCGCCGGAGACCCGGGTTCGATCCCGACTACGGGTGCTGTCTGTACGGAGTTTGCACGTTCTCCCCGTGACCTGCGCGGGTTTTCTCCGAGATCCACGGTTTCCTCCCACACTCCGAAGGCGTGCAGGTTTGTAATTTAATTGGCTTTGTAAATGTAAAAATTGTTTCTCGTGGGAGTGGGATAGTGTTAGTGTGCAGGGATCGCTGGTCGGCGCGGACTCGGTGGGCCGAAGGGCCTGTTTCCGCGCTGTATCTCTGAACTAAACTAAACTCGTCATAGCATCATAGAGCCATGCAACGTGGAAACAGACCCTTCAGCACGGTGGCGCAGCGGTAGAGTTGCTGCCTTACAATGCCAGAGACCCCGGTTCGATTCCGAGCTCGGATGCTATCTGTGCGGAGTTTGCACGTTCTCCCCGTGACCTGCGTGGGTTTTCTCCGGGTGCTCCGGTTTCCTCCCACACCTCAAAGACATGCAGGTTTGTGGGTTAATTGGCTTCGGTAAAAATTGGAAAATGCCGCTAGTGTGTGTAGGGTAGTGCTAGTGCGCGGGGAACGCTGGTCGGCACCGACTCGGTGGGCCGAAGGGCCTGTTTCCGCGCCGTACCCAGAAAGTCTAAACCCAAAAGACTCTAAGACATTCAGGTTTGTAGGTTAAACTAAATGATATTCACGTTATTCCCTTATCATGTATCTATCTGTACACTGTGGACGGCTCGATTGTAATCATGTATTGTCTTTCCGCTGACTGGTTAGCACGCAACAAAAGCCTTTCACTGTACATCGGTACACGTGACAATAGATTGAAACTGTAACTGAACTCATTGGCTTTGGTAAAAATTGTACTTTGCGTGTGATTTTTGGATAGTGCAAAAGCCCTGTCCCACTGTACGAGTTCATTCCCCCAAGTTTACCCCGATTCGAACTCGGAGATTTACGGTAATGGCCGCTCGTCGGTACTCGGGGGCCCCCGTGGACATTTTTCATCGTGTTGAAAAATCTTCACCAGTCTTCCCGAGCTTACCTGCCCATTAGCGAGTCTTCCCGAGTACCTGCCGCTAGCGTTACGAGCCGCTAAGAGACGTCCCCGAGCTCTGACGTACCCGCTACGTTCATTCTCCGCGCTTGCCACGATTTTTATTTATTTTTTTTAAAACACTCTGGAGAGCTCTTGGAATGAACTCGCACCGTGGGACAGGGCCATAAGTGTGCGGGGATTGCAGGTCGGCGCGGACTCGGTGGGCCGAAGGGCCTGTTAGCATCTCTAAGACTCAACTAAATTATTACCAAGTTCAAGAAGGAACAGCAGATGCCGGATAATCGAAGGTAGACAAAAATGCTGGAGAAACTCAGCGGGTGAGGCAGCGTCCATGGGGCGCTGCCTATTTCCTTCGCTCCATAGATGCTGCCTCACCCGCTGAGTTTCTCTAGCATTTATGTCTCCCTTAAATTATTACCAACGTGGCTGGGAATTTGATGGGACATTCTTGGCGATAGAAGGGAAATTAAATACATAAGCCGTGCTGTCAGCTTGTTTGAATGAGTGGATTATCCGCTAATCTTCGCCATTTGTCAGCAAATTCTGCTGTTTTAATCTTTAATTTATGATGAGATGCTCTGCAGTCCCACACAGCATGACCTTGTGAAGTTAGCTACAGCGGCAAATTAGCATGAGGCTGTTTGCCCGAAAGTTGTGGATAAGTAGATCAATGAGTCGTTGCAAATTACGACGTGCCTCTTGGGCTGAATAGACAATAGAGTGCAGGGGTAGGCCATTCGGCCCATCGAGCCAGCACCGCCATTCACTGTGATCGTGGCTGATCATCCCCAATCAGTACCCCGTTCCTGCCTTCTCCCCGTATCCCCCTGACTCCGCTATCTTTAAGAGCCCGATCTAGCTCTCTCTTGAAAACATCCAGAGAACCGGCCTCCACCGCCCTCTGAGAATTCCACAAACTCACCACTCTCTGTGAGAAAAAGTGTTTCCTCATCTCTGTTCTAAATAGCTTACTCCTGATTTTTAAACTGTGGCCCCCTGGTTCTGGACTCCCCCAACATCGGGAACATGTTTCCTGCCTCTAGCGTGTCCAAGCCCTTAACAATCTTATATGTTTCAATGAGATCCCCTCTCATCCTTCTAAACTCCAGAGCGTACAAGCCCAGCTGCACCATTCTCTCAGCATATGACAGTCCCGCCATCCCGGGAATTAACCTGGTGAACCTACGCTGCACTCCCTCAATAGCAAGAATGTCCTTCCTCAAATTAGGGGACCAAAACTGCACACAATTCTCCAGGTGTGGTCTCACTAGGGCTCTGTACAACTGCAGAAGGACCTCTTTGCTGCTATATTCGATTCCTCTTGTTATAAAGGCCAACATGCCATTACCGTTGCTGAAGAAGGGTCTCGACCCGAAACGTCGCCCATTCCTTCTCCCCAGAGGTGCTGCCTGTCCCGCTGAGTTACTCCAGCATTTTCGATTTAATCTTCTTTCTTCCTACGCGCAGTTTCTTGTGAATCTCGGTACTGTCTCTGCGAATGTTATTTATCGCTGTCGTGTGAACCTTGTGTACTCTCTCTCCCCCCCCCCCCCCCCCCAGCGAAGTATATTGGCTGTTATCTGGACAGCAACAAGCAGAGGGCGTTGAGAGGAACGGCATTCTTCGACTACAGAAAGATGACCATATTCCGATGTCAGGACAACTGCGCTGAGAGGTAGGGTCGTGGAATTTGACCTCATGCTCTCGTCCAGCCATGTTTATTGCGATAAATTGAAATGATAATATTTTCCAGCCTTAGTTTCTAAGTGTTCGCGCCGACCAGCGATCGATCCCCGGACTCCAAATCCAAAGATGTTTTCAAGAGAGAGTTAGATTTTGCTCTTAGACCTAATGGAATCGAGGGATATGGGGAGCAAGCAGGAACGGTGTACTTGGACACATTGAATGGCGGTGCTGGCTCGAATGGGCCGAATGGCCTACTCCTTCACCTATTGTCTATGTTTCCATGCCACACATCAGGGTGTCACGGTGGCGCAGTGGCAGAGCCGCTGCCTGACGGTTTGATCCCAACCATGGGGTGCTGTCTGTGCGGAGTTTGCATGTTCTCCCCGTGACCTGGCTCGAAGGGCCGAATGGCCTCCTCCTGCACCAATTTTCTGTTTCTGTGTTTACCTGCGTGGGTTTTCTCTGGGCCCCGACAATCCAAAGTCGTGCAGATTTGTAGGTCAATTGGCTTGGTGAAAGTGCAAATTGGGCCGAATGTGTGTAGGATAGCATTAGTTTGCGGGGATCGGTGGGCCGAAGGGCCTGTTTCCGTGCTGTATCCCTAAACCAAACTAAACTAAACTAAAGACAGACACACAATGCTGGAGTAACTCAGCGGGACAGGCAGCATCTCTGGAGAGAAGGAATGGGTGACGTTTCAGGTCGAGACCCTTCTTCAGACTAAACTGAACTAAACTAGCCGACTATACAAGAGTGAACACTGTGTCTTGCCTTTCTCTGCAGGGGGTACCAGTACGCGGGCCTGGAGTTTGGAGCAGAGTGTTATTGCGGCCACAGGATCCTGACCGTGAATACCAGCGATGCAGAGTGCAGCATGGAGTGTAAAGGGGAGAAGACCAGCACGTGTGGTGGCCCCAACCGCCTGTCCGTCTACCGGCTGGAGCTGGCCCGTGGTTCATCCGCCCGCCGTTGTAAGCACGGTCACGACCGTTCAGCCCCCTCCCCCCCCCTCCACGCTGCCCGTCCCGCTGAGTTATAGTCATAGAGTGATACAGTGCGGAGACGCTGCTGCTAGTGTACGGGGATCGCTGGTCGGCGCGGAGACTACAATCTGGAGGTCCACCTCGCTCCCCCCCCCCCCCCCCTCACCACCCTACCCCCGAAAATGCCGGAGTAAGTCCAGCGGACAGAAGGGTGGCGCAGAGCTAGAGTTGCCGCCCTGCAGCGCTTGCAGCGCCGGAGACCCGGGTTCGATCCTGACTACGGGTGCTCTGTCTGTGTGGAGTTTGCACATTCTCCCCGTGACCTGCGTGGGTTTTCTCTGAGATCTTCCAGTTTACCCCCACGCTCAAAAATTGTAGGTTAATTGGCTCGGTGTCATTATAAATTGTCCCTGGCGTGTGTAGGATGGTGTTAGAGTGCGGGGATCGCTAGTCGGCGCAGACTCGGTGGGACGAAGCGTCTGTTTCCGCGCTGTGTCTCTAAACTAAACTAAAAATCCCTCGGTTCGTGAATAGTGGAGGCGTCAGAGGTTATGTGGAGAAGGCAGGAGAATGGGGTTAGGACAATAGACAACAGGTGCAGGAGCAACATTCGGCCCTTCGAGCCAGCACCGCCATTCAATGTGATCATGGCTGATCATCCCCAATCAGTACCCCGTTCCTGCCTTCTCCCCATATCCCCTGACTCCGCTATCTTTCAGAGCCCGATCTAGCTCTCTCTTGAGGGAGAGATAGATCAGCCATGATTGAATGGCAGAGCAGACTTGATGGGCCGAATGGCCTAATTAAGGCCACAAGGAATTGGAGTAGAATTAGGCCATTTAGCCCATCAAGTCTACTCTGCCATTCAATCATTTGTCTAATTCTGCTTGTATCCCTTGTGTGACTGTAGGGCCTGGCATATAACCATATAATATAACCATATAACAATTACAGCACGGAAACAGGCCTTCTCGGCCCTTCCAGTCCCTGCCGACCATTTATTTTCCCCTAGTCCCATCTACCTGCACTCAGACCATACCCCTCCATTCCCTTCCCGTCCATATACCTATCCACTTTACTTTTAAATGTTAAAATTGATCCTGCCTCCACCACTTCACTATGCGATGAGCGCGACCTAACGTGGTCGCTTGAGCCGTCCAGCGTCGCGGGGCCGGTCCCACTTCGATCGCCGGAGCCGTGCGGAATTGTGCGGAGTTCGTCCCGACATCGCGCCGGCCTCCGAAAAATTGACCGTGTTCAAAAATTCCTCGCGGCAACGGCTTGTCGGCTCACAGTCGCCTCGACGCATTACACACCGCCTCGACGTCGTGCCTCCGTGAACCTATCTGTAGGTGCCTCCGTGACCCTCTGGCTCCGTGGCCCTCTCTGTGTGTGTGTGCCTCTGTGTCCCTCTCTGTGTGTGCCTCTCTGTCCTGGCGAACTTACCTTTAAGACTTCGCTCCAAGTTCGCCTCACTTTGCACTGCGTTGCGCCACTCACCCGACCTCCGCGCGGCCCTCGCTGCCGGTTTGGTCGCGCTTGCCTCATGCAGGCGCATGCTGGTGGGAACGGCCCTGTACAGGGGATCACCCGACCTCCGCGCGGCCCCCGCTTCTAGTTTGATCGCACTCATCGCATGGAGTTGGATGCTGGTAGGACAGGCCCTTTAACGTTTAATGTTTTTTGTGTCATTCCTAACTGTCACTGTATGCCATGTTGTCACTTGCGGGCGGAGCACCAAGGCAAATTCCTTGTATGTGAACACGTGCCCAATAAACTTATTCATTCATTCATTTGGACAGGTACATGGATAGGACAGATTTAGAGGGATATGGGCCAGGTGGGACTGGTGTAAATGGGACATGTTGGCCAGCATGGGCAAGTTGGGCCGAAGGGCCTGTTTCCACGCTGGAAGGCTCTATGACTCTATTTAAATAAAATAGATCTTCTGGCGATTAATGTGGTGAAAGCAATCAGCCGATGGGCGGAGCGGGACAGATGAGTAGAATCTAACATTGGTAGCCCAAAAATTGCAGTCATAGGATGATCAATACCTAAAACTACAGGAATAATATCAAAGGTTTCTTTCCAATATGTTTCCAAAAGTGGGCAGGACAAAAACATATGGGTCAGTGAAGCCACTTCAGAGTTCCATCCATCCATCACAGGTAGGGTTTATATGGCCATAGAAACGAGCCAACTTATCTTTGCATCTGTGGCCTTGCTTATCTGCCTTGTGAAACGTTCCACCACAATTTGAGTTGGGTTCGTAGTCACGGGGGTATCGGGCTTTGACAGCAACGTTCTTGCTACTTACAGCTGGCCATTGTCTTCACGGAGATGGTGTGTTGTCAGTGACAGACTGTAATTGGGAAGTCAGGTTTGGTTAAGCCTCCTCGACGTACGTCTCGTCACCCGGGCCGAGGCGTAAACCTTTGAGAAGTGCTGGAGGTGAGATATCTACAGGAGGATGTCGCTCGGGAAGGAGCAGCGCTGATTTGGAACTGATGTTAAACATAGAAGCCAAGCAGTCCAATTCAGTTTAGTTCATAGCCACACAAAAAGCTGGAGTTAAGGGATAGACGCACTAGGGCGATTTTTTTCGGCGACTAGGCTGTCTCCACATGCTCGTTGGGGTGTCGCCTCTCAACCCCACCCCGTGAATGGTGAATGAGATGGGTCTGAAGAAGGGAGTCGATCCCCGAAACGTCACCCATCCTTTTTCTCCAGAGATGCTGCTCTGATCCGCTGAGTTACTCCAGCACTTTGTGTCTATCTTCGGTGGAAACCAGCATCTGCAGTTCCTTCCGACACTAAACTGAAGACTTGGCCTCCACGTCCATCAATACACTTCCAGATTAAGGGACAGTCTCTTCCCAGCTGTCATCAGGCAAGTGAACCGTCCTACCACCAACTAGAGAGCGGTCCTGAACTACTATCTACCTCAGTACAGAGAAGGTTCACCAGACTGATTCCTGGGATGACAAGACTTCCATATGAAGAAAGACTGGATAGACTCGGCTTGTACTCGCTGGAATTTAGGAGATTGAGGGGGGATCTTATAGAGACTTACAAAGTTAGATGTGGCCTTTGTGGCTAAAGGGATCAGGGGGTATGGAGAGAAGGCAGGTACAGGATACTGAGTTGGATGATCAGCCATGATCATATTGAATGGCTGTGCTGGGCCGAATGGCCGAATGGCCTCTACTCCTGCACCTATTTTCTATGATTCTATGATTCATTGGAGACCCTCGGACTATCCTTGATCGGACTTTATCTTTCTGGTCGCCGCTGGATAATCAACATGTTAAAAAGAAAATTAGCGATAGTGGGTTTGTCTTCTCCTGACGTAGGTGCTGCTGTAGGTTGTCGCCAGGATGGCGTAGGTTGCTGCCGGTGCTGACCGGTGAATTCCATTGGTGGCTACCTACGTCAACCGGCTGCAGGTATCCGTGACTGAATTGTCTTCCATTGTCACCGACAGGGTCGTGGCTTGTCGCGGGCGGATGTAGGTTGACTTCGGTGGTCGTCCTAAGCCGCGATGATTGGGTCGCCAGTTGCCGGTAGCTTGCCCTAGCTTGACGTCGACTAGGTGGTAGGTTGTTGTAGACGTTGTCGTGGGGGGGGGGGGGGTCCAGTCGGCATTTTTTTCAGCGACCTGCTACGACTGTGACACTCGCCTAATTGGAACAGGCCCTAACTCAGCGGGACAGGCAGCATCTCTGGAGAAAAGGAACAGGTGATGTTTTGGGTCGAGACCCTCCTTCAGAAGTCTAGCAGTTCGGTTCACGTACCACTTGGCCATTCTTCTGATCCAGCCAGCCATTTAGAAGATGGCATAATCACAAATGCATGTTTGAGTGGGCGGCACGACTCTCGTCGCAGCGGCCTCTGCAGTCAGTCTGTCTTTTTTTTATTTTTTGTCTCGTTTGAGTGTAGTTAGTGTTTTTTTTTAACTGGATATGTGTGGGGGGTGGGGGGGCGGGGTGGGGGAAACATTTAAAATCTTTTCCCTATATGGAGCACCCGACCTTTCCTCTGTCGGGTCTCCGTTGTTGTTGGGGCCTAGCACCGTGGAGCAGCCTCCAACCGGAACGACCTGGGGCTCCAGTCGAGGAGCTGCGGACTCACTGTCGTGGAGCTGGCCGAGTCCGGAACGGGAGGAGCTGTGGTGGCGCGCTGCTGCTGCCCGACCCCGGAGATCCGGAGGCTCCAGCTGCAGGCCGGTGGACGGTAACACCGGGAGCTCGCTGGTCTCTGGTGGGAGATCGACCGCTTTTCGGAGCTCCCGCGACGTTTCGGGGATCGACTCCCTTCTTCAGACCCATCTCATTCACCATTCACGGGGTGGGGTTGAGAGGGAGAGATAGATCAGCCACGATTGAATGGTGGAGTAGGCTTGATGGGCCGAATGGCCTCATTTTGCCTCTGTCTCTTATGAATGTCTGAATGTTTTTTTGATCACGACCAAACTCAAGATTCAGGATTAACGGAGATCCATGGGGCAAGGTCCTTCCACAGAGGGTGAGTGGTGGGTGCCTGGAACACGCTGCCAGGGCTGGTGGTGGAGGCAGGTACGTTAGTCGTGTTCAATGGTGGTTTGGACAGGCACGTGGATACGCAGGGAATGGAGGGATATGGATCTCGTGCAGGCAGAGGAGATGAGTTAATTAATTGATTAGCATCTTGTTCAGCAGGGACAGGGTGGGCCGAAGGGCCTGTTCCCGTACGGTACTTTTCTATAGCAGCAAGGAACTGCAGATGCTGGTTTACCACAACAACAAAAAGACACAGAGTGCAGGAGTAACTCTGCAGGTCAGGCAGCATCTCTGGAAAACGTGGATATAGATGATGTTTCGGGTCGGGAACTGTTCTGCTTTGAAGAGTCCTAACCAGAAAGGTCAACTTTAGAATTTAGAGATACAGCGTGGAAACAGGCCCTTCGGCCCACAGAGTCCGTGCTGACCAGCGATCACGCCGCACACTAGCACAACCCGGGACAATATTCAATTTTTACCTAAGCCGATTAACCTACAATCCTTTGTAGTGTGGGAGGAAGCTGGTGCGCCCGGAGAAAACCCACGCAGTTCACGGGGAGAACGTACACACTGTACAGACAGCGCCCGTAGTCAGGTTCGCCGGGCGGAATGGTGGCGCAGCGGTAGAATTGCTGCCTCACAGCGCCAGAGACCCGGGTACAATCCCGACTACGGGGCGCTGTCTGTACCGGAGTTTGCGCGTTCTCCCCGTGACCTGCGTGGGATTTCAACGCGATCTTCGGTTTCCTCCCACACTCCAAAGACGTACAGGTCTGTAGGTTAATTGGCTTTGGTTTAACTGTACATTGCCCCCCAACGAGCGGGGATCGCTGGTCGGCGCAGACCCGTTGGGCCGAAGGGCCTGTTTCCGCGCTGTATCGCTAAACTAAACACTCCCGCTGTGCCACAGTGCCGACCAAACTATATATCTCTATGCTATTTCTTATTGCCTTTTGATCGATCGAGTATGGAAGTCTCATTAAGTCGTCGAAAATTTAAAAGATATTGCAAAAACACTGAAAAGTTAATTAAATGTCAATTGATGCTAAATCTTTTATTAAGGGTGAAAAAATTCGGGTTACAGTTTTCCATCGAATGCAACGTCCCATCTGCATTCAGAGTGGGGAAACTGCAGTGTTTAAATCATTTATATTATTGTGTGTTCTTGAAGATCAAACGTGCTGATGCACTTAGCCTGGAGACTTGATAGAGTTATCCAAAAATATACATCGTTTAATGCAATAATTACAGTTACTTTCCTAATGATAATCTAGCACTCGCTGGTAATTACTTTTTTTTTAAATTACTCTCACCTTCATTAACAAATTATAATTCAGTTCCAGTTTCCCTCTCACTGCTTCTCAACTTAACCATTCGTCAGTTTGCCTGGGCCTACCTGATCTCCCGGTTGCCCAAACACTTTAATGCCCCCCTGTCCAAAGATCCGAGAACGGAGCTATAGGATCTTTGCCCCTGTCCCACTTGGGAAACCTGAACGGAAACCTCTGGAGACTTTGCGCCCCACCCACGGTTTCCGTGCGGTTCCCGGAGGTTTTCGTCCTCCGGCAACCACCTTCAACTAGCATCGCAACCGGCTTCGACCAATAAAATTACCGATTTTTAAAACGGAAACCACTTTCGACCATTAGTGAGACCGACAGAAACCTCCGGGAACCGCACGGAAACCTCGGGTGGGGCGCAGAGTCTCCAGAGGTTTCCGTTCAGGTTTCCTAAGTGGGACTCTTCCTCCCATTCCCACACTGGCCTCTCTGTCCTGGGCCTCCTCCACTGTCAGAGTGAGGCCCAGCGCAAATTGAAGGAACATCACCTCATATTTCGTTTGGGCAGCTCACACCCCAGTGGTATGAACATTGACTTCTCCAACTTCAAGCAACCCTTGGCGTTCCATCTCTCCCCATCCCTCCCCCACCCAAGACAATCACTTATGAAAAACACAAAGTGCTGGGGTCAACTCAGCGGGTCTCTGAACAGGGATAGGTGTACAGGGATCGCTGGTCGGCGCGGACTCGGTGGGCCGAAGGGCCTGTTTCCACGCTATATCTCCGAACTCAACTAAAAATAGACACAACAAGCTGGAGTAACTCAGCGGGACAGGCAGCATCTCTGGAGAGAAGGAATGGGTGACGTTTTGGGTCGAGAACCTTCTTCAGAAACATCACCCATCCCTTCTCTCCAGAGACGCTGCCTGTCCCGCTGAGTTACTCCAGCTTTTTGTGTCTATCTTCAATTTAAACCAGCATCCTTCCTAAACTAACCTAAACTCAACTCCTCTCCGTCCTAACTAGCCTGCCCCTTATTCTGAGACTGTCCACGTACATATCATTTTAATCGCTCTCTCGGGCACAATCAGGAGAGCGGCGAGATTCATTTTTCAAGCGCTGGGCCTAGTAATGGACAGGAAATGGACGATATTTCACAATTTATCATTTTTCTTTCATCAGGTGCTGCACGGAATTGGAAAATAGGAAAAATATCATTAGTTCTTAACGAGCTTTCATATGTGACGTTTCGGGTCGAGACCCTTCTTCAGACCTATCTCCTTCGCTCCTTAGATGCTGCTGCACCCGCTGAGTTTCTCCAGCTTTTTGTGTAACCCTCGATTCTCCAGCATCTGCAGTTCCTTCTTTAACAACATGTTCCCAATGTTGGGGGAGTCCAGAACCAGGGGCCACAGTTTAAGAATAAGGGGTAAGCCATTTAGAACGGAGACGAGGAAACACTTTTTCTCACAGAGAGTTGTGAGTCTGTGGAATTCTCTGCATCAGAGGGCGGTGGAGGCCGGTTCTCTGGATACTTTCAAGAGAGAGCTAGATAGGGCTCTTGAAGATAGCGGAGTCAGGGGATATGGGGAGAAGGCAGGAACGGGGTACTGATTGGGGATGATCAGCCATGATCACAGTGAATGGCGGTGCTGGCTCAAAGGGCCGAATGGCCTACTCCTGCGTCTATTGTCTATTGGTGGTACGGTGGCGCTGCGGTAGAGTTACTGCCTCACAGCGCTTGACCCCGACTACGAGTGCTGGTGTCTGTACGGAGCTCGCACGTTCTCCCCGCGACCCGCGTGGGTTTTCTCCGGGATCTCCGCTTTCCTCCCACACTCCAAAGACTGGCAGGTTTGTAGATTAATTGGTTTGGGGTATAAATGTAAAATGTCCCTAGTATTGGGTAGACAAAAATGCTGGAGAAAGTCAGCGGGCGAGGCAGCATCTATGGAGCGAAGGAAATGGGCGACGTTTCGGGGTCGAGACCCTTCTTCAGGTGTGTGTAGGATAGTGTTCCTCTCCTTCTTGCGTGTGGCGTGCACGGCCTAAAGTTGTCGGACAACTTGTTCTATTTGATCTTATTTGTTTGTGCACGCCGGGTTGATTGCATTCGTCGAAACACGGGCGGACCACATGAGGGTTGCGATCTCCTGCCCCTCGGAAGTGTCCGCGCTGGCTGGCAGCTGCGGCTCACCTCCAGTCCGTCTGTTTTTCCCTTTTTATTGTGGATTTTTGTGATTGTTTGGTAGAATTTTGTTTAATTAGGTTGTGTATGTGTCGGGGGGGGGGGGGGGAGAAACAGAGTCTTAGTCTCTTCCTTCGGGGGGGGGGGGGGGATGCGTGTCCCCTGTCACCGTCTGTGCTGAGGCCTAATGGCGGAGCTGTGGCGGCGGCCTGGTTTGGAGCTGCGGTGCTCCGGTGGCGGCGGCGGCGGCCCGTAGAGCTGCGGTGCTCCAGCGGCGGCGGTGGCCTGGATCGCCTCAGCGCAGAGGGAGAACTAGGAGGGAGGAAAACAGGGACTTAAGACTTTTGCCTTCCACCACAGTGAGGAGGTGCCGGGTGAACTCGTTGTGGTGGATGTTGGATATGTGTTTATTGTATGTTTTGTTTTTATTACATGTATGACTGTACGGTAACAATTTCGTTCAGACCGTTAGGTCTGAATGACAATAAAGGAATCTAATCTAATCTAATCTAATCTAGGATAGTGTAAAGGGCCTGTCCCACCAGCATCCGACTCCATGCGATGAGCGCGATCAAACTAGAAGCGGGGGCCGCGCGGAGGTCGGGTGATCCCCTGCACAGGGCTGTTCCCACCAGCATGCGCCTGCATGCGGCAAGCGCGACCAAACCGGCAACGAGGGCCGCGCGGAGGTCGGGTGAGTGGCGCAACGCGGCGCAAAGTGAGGCGAACTTGGAGCGAAGTCTTAAAGGTAAGTTCGCCAGGACAGAGAGGGACACACAGAGAGGGGCACAGAGGCACACACACACAGAGGGCCACGGAGCCACACACAGAGAGGGTCACGGAGGCACCTACAGAGAGGGTCACGGAGGCACGACGTTGAGGCGGTGCGTAATGCGTCGAGGCGACTGCGAGCCGACAAGACGTTGCCGCGCGGAATTTTTGAACACAGTCAGTTTTTCGGAGCCCCGCGCGATGTCGGGGCGAACTCCGCACAATTCCGCACGTCTCCGGCGATCGAAGTGAGACCGGCCCCGCAACGCCGGACGGCTCAAGCGACCACGTTAGGTCGCGTTCATCGCATAGAGTTGCATGCTGGTGGGACAGGCCCTGTAATGCGCGGAGATCGCAGGTCGGCGCGGACTGGGTGGGCTGAAGGGCCTGTTTTTCCCGCGCTGCATCTCTGAACTAAACCAAATTTTGGCGAAAAACCAGCATCCGCAGTTTCTCTTTGATTACAAATTACCTGGAATAGATTCCTGCGCAGAGTTGCAGGCGAGGTAATTTGTTTGCAGGAAGCTGACTAAGTGAAATGTAATTTAACTGTGAATACCTTAGTTAAAGTAGATTGTAATGATTGTTATTTAAATGCATAATTTTCCGTAATTTGCTTCGCCTGTGAGGCGTGTATTAGCAGTTACTCACTCAGTCACCAGGCTGACATGATCAGCTCTTTCAATTAGTTTGCAGAAATATTATTTTTACAATGGCTCACCGGAGTAGAGGAAGGAATTCAACAGCATGGAGAGACTGCTGCCAGAGACTTCGAAGGTGGTGGAGGGGAGAGGGGGTGGGGGGAGGAATGTTTTGATGGGTGACACAGCCAAAGCGATGGGCATCGCGGCCTCTCACCGTAAACCAGGGTACAGTTGTTTGTTAGTGTTTAAGAGGGAACTGCAGATGCTGGAAAATCGAAGGTAGACAAAAATGCTGGAGGAACTCAGTGGGTGAGGCAGCGTCTATGGAGCGAAGGAAATGGGCCGAATAGGAACCATTTCGGGTTTCGGCCCGAAACGTTGCCTTTTTCCTTCACTCCATAGATGCTGCTTTTTGGGACGAAATTTTTTGAAGGGTGCTATGTTTACATATTCTGTCTTGCCGCTGCAAGGAAGAATTTCATTGTTCTCTCTGGGACACATGATGGTCAAACACTCTTCACTTTTTTTAAATCAAAAAATTTATTCAGTTATTAAAAATAATATTTACAATACATTAAAACAAAACAGAACCTACCACCATAATACAACAAAAACCCCGTAAGGGTTTCGGCCCGAAACGTCGCCTATCTCCTTCGCTCCATAGATGCTGCTGCACCCGCTGAGTTTCTCCAGCATTTTTGTCTACCTACAGTTCAAAACCACGAAACAATTGTCCCGAGTGTGTTAGGGTAGCGTTAGTGCGCGGGGATCGCTGGTCGGCACGGACTCGGTGGGCCGAAGGGCCTGTTTCCACACTGTATCTCTAACTAAACTAAAGGTAGGTTAGCATGGCATCGTGTCTAGCACGGAGGTTGCGGGCTGAAGGGCCTGTTCCTGTGCTGTACCTGTCCACATCAATTAATTCCGGTTCCCCTGGCTCCCTTCTAACTTTCATCCCGACATCCCGAGTGAGTGTAGGATAGTGCGAGTGTACGGGGTGATCACGGGTCGGCGCGGACTACGTAGGCCGACTACGGGTGCTGTTTGTACGGAGTTTGCACGTTCTCCCTGAGACTCTATAAACTAAACGGTTGCCGCTGATTACTATATTTTGCACTCTGTATCTTCCCCTTTGCTCTACCGATTGGACTAAATTCTATGAAAGAAACATAGAAACATAGACAATAGGTGCATGAGTGGGCCATTCGGCCCTTCGAGCCAGCGCCGCCGTTTCATATGATCATGCCTGATCGTCCACAATCAGTACCCCGTTCCTGCCTTCTCCCCATATCCCCTGACTCCGTCAGCCCTACGAGCTAAATCTAACTCTGGGATACATCCAGTGAACCGGCCTCCACCGCCCTCTGTGGCAGAGAATTCCACAGATTCACAACTCTCTGGGTGAAAACGTTTTTCCTCACCTCAGTCCTAAATGGCCAACCCCTTATTCTGAAACTGGCCCCTGATTCTGGACTCCTCCAACATCGGAAACATGCTTCCTAGAGTACAATACAATTAATTTATTTAAGATCGAGTTAGAAACATAGAAACATAGAAAAATAGGTGCAGGAGTAGGCCATTTGGCCCTTCGAGCCTGCACCGCCATTCAATGTGATCATGGCTGATCATCCAACTCAGTATCCCGTATAGCCCGTAGGGCTAATGGAATCAAGGGATATGGGGAGAAAGCTGGAACGGGCTACTGATTTTGGATGATCAGCCATGAACGTGTTGTATGGCGGTGCTGGCTCGAAGGGCCGAATGGCCTACTCCTGCACCTGCTTTATATGTTTCTTTCAAAGAACTTAGTACAATAGGTCGAGTAATGGGGAAGATACATAGTGCAAAATATAGATCTCAGCATCGCCGCGCATCAGTCTAGTTTATACTGTACTCTGAAGAAGGGTCTCGACCCGAAACGTCGCCTATCTCCTTCGCTCCTTAGATGCTGCTGCACCCGCTGAGTTTCTCCAGCTTTTTGTGTACCCCTAGTTTATACTGTAGTTTAGAGAAACAGCGCCCTTCAGCCCACCCAGTCCGCGCCGACCAGCGATCCCCGCACACTAACACTATCCTACACACACACTAGGGACAATTGTGCATTCACACCAAGCCAATTGATCTGCATACCTGCACATCTTTGGAGTGTGGGAGGAAACCGAAGATCTCGGAGAAAACCCACGCAGGTCACGGGGAGAACGTGCAAACTCCGGGTCAGACAGCGCCCGTAGTCGGGTCTCAGACGCTCCCGTCTGATATGCATCTTCCGTCAGACGTGAGCAGGGAGAAGAAGGAATGACCGGGGTGGGACGAACAAGTCTTTGGTGACGCTGGCTGCTTTTTCGAGGCAGCGTGAAGTGTGGATGGAGTCAGTGGTGAGGAGTGATGGTCTGTGTGATGGACTGGGCCAAGTGGCTCATGAACCGTTTTGGAAAGTGTTAGAACAGCATTAGTGCAGGTGCACACTTTGTTGTGCTACGTTTGTGCTTCGCTGCAGGTAAAATTGCCAGCTATTTCATTAGCGGGTTTGAGAAACAGCGATGAGAGGAAAGTGATTTAGTGCTTCGTTGCAGAGTGCAGCAACAAGTCGAATTGCAAGGGAAAGAGTGGGGTGATTTGATGGATATAATGTTGAGGGATATTATAGAAACATAGACAATAGATGCAGGAGTAGGCCATTCGGCCCTTCGAGCCTGCACCGCCATTCAATATGATCATGGCTGATCATCCAACTCAGTATCCCGTACCTGCCTTCTCTCCATACCCCCTGATCCCCTTAGCCACAAGGGCCACATCTAACTCCCTCTTAAATATAGCCAATGAACTGGCCTCAACTACCCTCTGCGGCAGAGAGTTCCAGAGACCCACCACTCTCTGTGTGAAAAAAGTCCTTCTCATCTCGGTCCTAAAGGAATTCCCCCTTATCCTTAAGCTGTGACCCCTTGTCCTGGACCTCCCCAACACCGGGAACAATCTTCCTGCATCTAGCCTGTCCAACCCCTTAAGAATTTTGTAAGTTTCTATAAGATCCCCTCTCAATCTCCTAAATTCTAGAGAGTATAAACCGAGTCTATCCAGTCTTTCTTCATAAGACAGTCCTGCCATCCCAGGAATCAGTCTGGTGAACCTTCTCTGCGCTCCCTCTATGGCAATAATGTCCTTCCTCAGATTTGGAGACCAGAACTGTACGCAATACTCCAGGTGTGGTCTCACCAAGACCCTGTACAACTGAAGTAGAACCTCCCTGCTCCTATACTCAAATCCTTTTGCTATGAAAGGAGGGATGCAATGCTGAGTGAGGCTCTACATGGCGCTGGTCAGGCCGCATTTGGAGTATTGTGCGCAAGTTCGGGCACCATATCTGAGGAAGGATGTGCTGGTTCTGGAGAGGGTCCAGAGGAGGTTTACAAGAACGATCCCCGGAGTGAGTAGGTTAACCTATGATGAGCGTTTGTCGGCACTGGGCCTGTACTCGCTGGAGTTTAGAAGAACCTAATTGAAGAGGACAGTATAGTGTTCTACTAGTGGGAGCGTCTAGGACCAGAGGCCACAGCATCAGAATTAAAGGACGTTCTTTTAGGAAGGAGATGAGGAGACATTTCTTTAGTCGGAGGGTGGTGAATCTGTGGAATTCTTTGCCACGGATGGCTGTGGAGGCCAAGTCAGTAGATATTATTAAGGCAGAGATAGATTCTTGATTAGTACAGGTGTCAGGGGATATGGGGAGAAGGCAGGAACGGGGTACTGATTGGGGATGATCAGCCATGATCACATTGAATGGTGGTGCTGGCTTGAAGGGCTGAATGGCCTCTACTCCTGCACCTATTGTCTATTGCCTATTGAATCTTGCTGGTTTTTTGCCGTATGTTTGATCAGTTCCCCAGCAGTCTGGTTTTAATTTTCCACATGCCATGATGTGTTTAGTTTACAGATACAGCACGGAAAGAGGCCCTTCAGCCCACCGGGTCCGCGCCGACCAGCGATCACCCGCACGTTAACACTATCCTACACACACACACACACATACGGGACAATTTACATTTACACCAAGCCAATTAACCTACAAACATGCGCGTCATTGGAGTGTGGGAGGAAACCGGAGCTACCGGAGAAAACCCACGCAGGTCACGGGGAGGACGTACAAACTCCCTACAGACAGCGCCCGTAGTCAGGGTCGAACATGGGCCTCTGGAGCTGCAAGTCTACCACTGCGCCACCGTGCCGGCCCAAAGAGCGTGTTCCCCGCGTTTTTTTAACTTCGGCAGAGAAAGGAGGGTTAGATATACAAGTACGTTGACGGCCCGAGGGCGTGAGCTACAGGGAGAGGTTGAGCAGGCTGGGACTCTATTCCTTGGAGCGCAGGAGGATGAGGGATGATCTTATAGAGGGGTACAAAATCATGAGAGGAATAGATCAGGTAGATGCACAGAGTCTCTTGCCCCAGTGTAAAGGGCCTGTCCCACCAGCATGCAAATCCATGCGATGAGCGCGACCTAACGCGGTCACTTGAGCCGTCCGGCGTCGCGGGGCCGGTCCCACTTCGATCGCCGGAGCCGTGCGGAATTGTGCGGAGTTCGTCCCGACATCGCGCGGGGCTCCGAAAAACTGACTGTGTTCAAAAATTCCGCACGGCAACGGCTTGTCGGCTCGCAGTCGCCTCGACGCATTACACACCGCCCCGACATCGTGCCTCCGTGACCCTCTGTGTGTGTGGCTCCGTGACCCTCTGTGTGTGTGCCTCTGTGCCCCTCTCTGTGTGCCCCTCTCTGTCCTGGCGAACTTACCTTTAAGACTTCGCTCCAAGTTCGCCTCACTTTGCGCCGCGTTTCGCCACTCACCCGACCTCCGCGCGGCCCCCGCTGCCGGTTTGGTCACGCTTGCCGCATGCAGGCGCATGCTGGTGGAAATGACCCTGTACAGGGGATCACCCGACCTCCGCGCGGTCCTCGCTTCTAGTTTGATCGCGCTCATCGCATGGAGTCGGATGCTGGTAGGACAGGCCCTTAAGGGAACCAGGCACCAGAGGACAGAGGTTTAAGGTGAGGGGGGGGGGAAAGATTTAATAGGAACCCGAGGGACAGCTTTTTTTACACAGAAGGTTGGTCAGTATATAGATCGAGCTGCTGGAGGAGGTGGTTGAGGCAGGGACTATCGCAACGTTTAAGAAACATTTGGATGGGTACATGGATAGGACAGGTTTAGAGGGATGTGGGTCAAACAAAGCAGGTGGGATTGGTGTAGACCGGACATGTTGGCCGGTGTGGGAAAGATGGGCCGAAGGGCCTGTTTCCACGCTGTGTGACTCTATGACTGTGTTCTGATGTCTGGTTACAGATGGGAGTGCCTTGTTCCGAGGATGTTTCAAACGGCCCGACAACGTCTCTCTCGCTCTGCACGCCACGACCGTCCTCCTCAACATGTCCGTGGATAGGTGCGTGGACCACTGCACCGAGAAGGTAAATGACTAACCGCACCTTCACCGTCAATACTTGCCGGGAGACTCGGCAGAGAGACTATCACTAATGGGCCTGAGCCACTTACGGGATTTTTTCGGCAACTTGCCGGCACCCGTCACAAAGGCCCACTGTACGAGTTTACCCAAGAGCTCTCCCAAGTTAAAAAAAAAAATCAAACTCGTGGTAAGCACGTTGAATGTACGTCAGAGCTCGGGGACGTCTCTTAGCGGCTCTTAACGCTAACGGCGGGCACTCGGGACACGTGGTAAGCTCGTGGTTGAAAAATGTTTTTTCAGGCCCTTAGGTCGTTGCAGGTCGCCAAAAATGTTCAATCCAGCGGCGACCAGAACAAGGTACAACTCTTTGGGCGACTACTCACGACCATACGGGCTTCAACCCGCGACGTGTCGCCTGTACGGTCGTGAGTCGTCTCCTCAATCGCCCAAAGAGTCGTGGCGTCTTTCTGGACGCCGCTGGATTTTCAACATGTTGGACATTTTCGGCGACCCTATGACGGGTGCCCGCAGTCGCAGAAAAAGTTGCGTAAGTGGGACAGGCCCGCGACGCTGCCAGTACTCTGACAAAGACAGGGAGAGACAAGGCTTAAGTAGAGGGAAGAAGAAACTGCTTTCATAAATTCATAAGTGATCGAAGCAGAATTAGGCCGCGCCGCCCTTTAAGCACATAGTGTAGGAAGGAACTGCAGATGCTGGTTTAAATCGAAGGTTGGTACAAAATGCTGGAGTAACTCAGTGGGACAGGCAGCAGCATCTCTGGAGTGAAGGAAGGGGCGGCGTTTCGGGTCTTTCAAGAGAGAGTTAGATAGGGCTCTTAAAGATAGTGGAGTCAGGGGATATGGGGAGAAGGCAGGAACGGGGTACTGATTGGGGATGATCGGCCATGATCACATTGATTGGCGGTGCTGGCTCAAAGGGCCGAATGGCCTACTCCTGCACCTATTGCCTATTGTCTATTGTCAGAGTTGCTGCCTCACAGCGCCAGAGGCACGGGTTCGATCCTGACTATGGGTGACCTCAATTCAAGTCTCCTGATACTTGGCCACTATCTGAGCTGTTGTTTACCTCTGCCACTTAATTGGAAATGTGTTCAGCCAAGTGCATAACGCTTCCTGAACGATGATTTATTCCACATCTGCAAGCCAGTAATCAGGTGCACACACACACACACACACACACACACACACACACACACACACACACACACACACACACACACACACACACACACACACACACACACACACACACACACACACACACCCCCCCCCCCCCCCCCTATCACCCACTGCTATGAATACTGATTTCACTAACTTCAAGTAACCCTTGGAGCCCTGTCCCACGGTACGAGTTCATTCCAAGAGCTCTCCCGAGTTTGCCCTGATTCGAACTCAGAGATTTACGGTAATGGCCGCTCGTCGGTACCCGGGGCTCTCCTGGACATTTTTCAACATGTTGAAAAATCTTCACCAGTCTTCCCGTGCTTACCTGCCGTTAGCGAGTCTTCCCGAGTCCCTGCCGCTAGCGTTACGAGCCGCTAAGAGACGTCCCCGAGCTCCGACGTACCCGCTACGTTCATTCTCCGTGTTTACCACGAGTTTGATTTTTTTTTAAACTCGGGAGAGCTCTTGGAATGAACTTCATAGAATCATAGAAAATAGGTGCAGGAGTAGGCCATTCGGCCCTTCGAGCCTGCACCGCCATTCAATATGATCATGGCTGATCATCCAACTCAGTATCCCGTACCTGCCTTCTCTCCATACCCCCTGATCCCTTTAGCCACAAGGGCCACATCTAACTCCCTCTTAAATTTAGCCAATGAACTGGCCTCAACTACCTTCTGTGGCAGAGAATTCCACAGACTCACCACTCTCTGTGTGAAAAAAGATCTTCTCATCTCGGTCCTAAAAGACTTCCCCCTTATCCTTAAACTGTGACCCCTTGTTCTGGAGTTCCCCAACATTGGGAACAATCTTCCAGCATCTAGCCTGTCCAACCCCTTAAGAATTTTGTAAGCCTCTATAAGATCTCCCCTCAATCTTCTAAATTCCAGTGAGTACAAGTCGAGTCAATCCAGTCTTTCCTCATATGAAAGTCCTGCCATCCCAGGAATCAGTCTGGTGAACCTTCTCTGTACTGCCTCTATGGCAAGAATGTCTTTCCTCAGATTTGGAGACCAAAACTGTACGAAATACTCCAGGTGTGGCCTCACCAAGACCCTGTACAACTGCAGTAGAACCTCCCTGCTCTTGTACTCAAATCCTTTTGCTATGAATGCCAACATACCATTCGCTTTCTTCACAGCCCGCTGCACCAGCATGCCTACTTTCAATGTTCGTGTGTCATTGTACCGTTGGACAGGGCCATTACACTCCCTCACTCTCTATCCCTCATTGAAGAGGTCAGTATAGTGTTCTACTAGTGGGAGAGTCTAGGACTAGAGCTCACAGCCTCAGAATTAAAGGACATTCTTTTAGGAAGGAGGTGATGAGAAATGTCTTCAGCCAGAGGGTGGTGAATCTGTGGAATTCTTTGCCACAGAAGGCTGTGGAGGCCAAGTCAGTGGATATATTTAAGGCAGAGATGGATAGATTCTTGATTAGTACGGGTGTCAGAGGTTGTGGGGAGAAGGCAGGAGAATGGGGTTAGGAGGGAGAGATAGATCAGCCATGATTGAATGGCGGAGTAGACTTGATGGGCCGAATGGCCTAATTCTACTCCCATTCCTTATGACCTTATGAAACGCCACCCATTCCTTCTATCCTGAGACGCTGCCTGTCCCGCTGAGTTACTCCAGCATTTTGTGTCTATCTTTAATTTAAACCAGCGTCTGTAGTTCCTTCCCACACATTCTAACAACACAATTGCGTTGGTGTTTTATAAATTTGAAATCAATTTGCCATGTTTCATCTGTCAATGCAGCCTTTAAAGTCTATTGATTTCCGCATTGTTTTCTGAAATATTACATTTGGATATTTTATGATTTTGTATGGGGAACACCTTCCTGTCAGCATAAATGTAGCCTGCCTTATTGGAAGAAAAATAGGCCTGTTTTTATTGCTGAGCCTCTCGTCATCCTTGCATGCCCCATAGCCAGTCAAACCTCCGCTCGGTCCGCAATAACGAACCTGATCTCCCGGTGGCTCGGCACTTCAACTCCCCCTCCCGTTCCCAATCCGACCTTTCTGTCCTGGGCCTCCTCCACGGCCAGAGTGAGGCCCAGTGCAAATTGGAGGAGCAGCACCTCATATTTCACTTGGGCAGTTTACACCCCAGCGGTACGAACATTGACTTCTCCAGTTTCAGGTAGTCCCTGCTTTCTCCCTCCATCCCCTTCCCAGTTCTCCCACCAGTCTGGCTGTCTCCGACTACATTCTATCCTTGTCCCGCCCCCTCCCCTTACATCCGGTCCGAAGAAGGGTCTCGACCCGAAACGTCGCCCATTCCTTCTCACCAGAGATGCTGCCTGTCCCGCTGAGTTACTCCAGCATTTTGTTGTTTTTTTTTTTGTTTTTTTTAATATAATTTTTTTTATTAGCAATAACCAATTTTCCATGTTTAAAACTGAGTTATAAACATCAACTTAATTCAATGTTTGTACATAACACACTAGTGATTATTATCTTATATTTTTTTGACAATAAAAGTGAGTAAGGAGAAATACCATTATTAATCAATAAAATTATAATTCCGTAATAATTAGTTGGTATAAGAGAAAAAAAGAAAATGAAGAAAAAGAAAAAAAGACAAAAAAGTGAGAAAAAAAAAAAAAATTTAAGAGAAAATATAATATGTATAAATATAAATGAAAAGCCACACAATATATTGTAAACAAAACAACTACAAATAATAATATCAATAGAGACATGCATATATCCTAGTATACAAATGAATTATTTTCATCAAATCCCGCAGGGTGCCCGTCGAGCCGTGATGCCAAGAACAGCTACTTCTCTAAATGCTGTATATATGGAGACCATATCTGTTCAAAAGAATTATACTTGTCCAGAAGGACAAATCTAATTCTTTCCAAGTATAACGTCTCCAACATCTCTTGATGCCCACATTTTAATTGTTGGGGATAATGTTCCCTTCCAAAATTTCAATATTATTTTTTTCCCTAATATCAAACAATAATCAAGGAAATTTCTTTGATCCAATGTAAATATCAAATTAGACTCAGGAATTCCCAATATTATTAACTTTGGGTCGGGGTCTAGTTGAACTTTAAGAACTTCAGAAATAACTTTAAAAATTTCTGTCCAATAATAATTCAATTTAGGACATGCAACAAAACTGTGTGTTAAATTTGCTTCTAAATTCTTACATTTATCACAAATAGAGGAGAGATTAGGAAATATACTATTTAATTTAGTTTTCGAATAATGTAATCTGTATAATACTTTAAATTGTATTAATATATGTCTAGCATTTAACGAGCACCGGTGTATTCGTTGTAGACTTTCTTCCCAATTTTCTTTGGTTATAGGTGATCCAATTTCATTTTCCCATGCTTGACGATATGTTTCAGTTATTGGATTCTCCTTATCCATAATGATGTTATATATATAAGCTATTAATTTTTCTGTGGTTGGATGCAAGTTAAACAATTCATCTAATAATCCTGGTTCCTTATTTTTAAAATCCTGTGTATTAGCTTTGATATAATCTCTAATTTGAAAATACCTAAACAAATGTTGTGAAGACAATCCGTAGATATCTTGTAACTCCTGAAATGAAAGAAATTTTCCATTTCTATAGAGGTGCTCTACCCTTGTAATTCCTAAATTATCCCAATGTCTAAACCCCCCATCCAGTGTGGAGGGCTTAAATAATGGGTTATTCATAATTGGTAGTCTAAATGAGAGATTATCTAAGTGTACAGTCTTGACAATTTGTTTCCAAATACGTCTAATATTGTAAATGATAGGATTGTCCCTATAAATTTTTTTTTGCACTTCCTTTGGGGCAAAAATAATTGAATCTACGTTAAAAGGCAAACAATCTTCCTTTTCCATCTTTAACCACGTTGGTTCCAGGTCCGTATTTACCCACCAAAAATTCATATTCTTAATCTGTACTGCCCAGAAATAGTATAGAAAATTTGGAAGTGCTAACCCTCCATTTATCTTTGACTTACATAAATGTTTTTTACTTATTCTATGATTTTTATAATCCCAGATAAAACTATTAACAATATTATCAATTTTTTTTAAAAAGGTTTTCGGAAGGAAAAAAGGGATAGCTTGAAACAGATATAATAATTGTGGTAGAAAAACCATCTTTATAGCGTTTATTCTACCAGTCAACTCCAGCATTTTGTGTCTAACAATCAAGCAATCATGTTCACTCTAACAGTGCTGGCTCGAAGGGCCAAAGGGCCCCTTCCTGCACCTATTTTCTAAGTTTCTATGTAACCCCCATAGTTTAGGTACATGGATAGGACAGGTGTAGAGAGATATGGGCCAAACGCAGGCAGGTGGGACCATTGTAGGTGGGCCATGTTGGCTGGTATGGGCAAGTTGGGCCGAAGGGCCTGTTTCCACACTCTGTACAACGCTATGACTCCATTAGTTTAGTTTAGTTTGGTTTAGTATAGGTTAGAGATGCAGCGTGGAGACAGGCCCTTCAGCCCATCGAGTCTGTGCCAACCAACGATCACACTAGTTAGTTCTATCCAACAGTAGACTTTGTAGTGTGGGAGGAAACCGGAGCACCCGGAGAAAACCCACGCCGGTCACGGGGAGAACGTGCAAACTCCGTACAGACAGCGCCCGTAGTCGGCCCAGCGTGCCCACACCGACCACCGACAGCAGGAAGGAGTTTGCACGTTCTCCCCGTGTGTCAGGACGGAACCCGGGTCCCCGGCGCGGTGAGGCCCTTTAGCGCAGGATGCTTGTGCGTGACTGGGGACTGCAGCTGACGGGGCACAATTTCTTGCGCTGCAGGAGTACACGCTGGCGGTGTTGGGCGGAGGAACCTGCCGCTGCGGGTTCCCAACCATGCACTTCACCCTGCACGAGCCGGAGGATGAGCACCTCTGCGCGTACAAATGCGCCGGCGAAGAATATGAACAGTGCGGGAACGCGGAGTACTACGTGGTCTATCAGACCCAGGTGCAAGGTACGCAGCGCCATCTCACTCAAGCTGTATCCCTCCTCTGGCATTAGGACTTGACTTTGGACTTCAGAGACACAGCGCGGAAACAGGCCCTTCAGCCCGCTGGGTCCGTGCCGACCAGCAATCCCACCCCCCCCCGCACACTAACACTATCCTACACACACTAGGGACAATTTACAATTACACCAATCCAATTAACCTACAAACCCGCGCGTCTTTGTAGTGTGGGAGGAAACCTGAGAACCCGGAGACAACCCACACAGTCCCAGGGAGAACGTGCAAACTCCGTACAGACAGCACCCGTAGTCGGTACACCGAGTCCGCGCCGTACACTCGCACTATCCTACGCTCACTCGGGATGATGCGATGAAAGTTAGAAGGGAACCAGGGGAAACTCAAAAAAAATTGACATAGAAAGATGCAGCACAGGAACAGGCCCTTCAGCCCGCAACCTCCGTGCTGAACACGATGCCATGCTAACCCACTTTTAGTGTAGTTTAAAGATACAGGCCCTTTGGCCCATCGAGTGCACATACCTACACACACACGCACACATACACACGCACATACATACACACACGCACACATACATACACACATGCACACACACGCACATACACACGCACATACATACACACACATACACACACAACGACACACGCACACACACACGCACGCACACGAACACACACACACGCACTCACACTCACGCACACTCACACGCACGCACACACATACACACACATGCACACACACGCGCACGCGCACACACACACACGCACGCACGCACGCACGCACACCGACACACACACACCGACACACACACACACACACACACGCACACACACACACACACACGCACACACGCACGCACACACACACACACACCGACACACACACACCGACACACACACACACACACGAGCATCTGAGGACGGATGTACGATTGTTCCCACAGATAACCGCTGCTTGGATCGAAGGTTTCTGCCTGTGCGTGCGAAGCACCTGGTGGCGCTGGCCAGCTTCCCGGGAGCTGGGAACACTTGGGGCCGGCACCTGATGGAACTCACCACGGGATACTACACCGGCAGCTACTACTTCGACGGCTCCCTCTACAACAAAGGTAGGCTCCTCGCCAACGTGGCGGACAACCAGGAACACTCCCCTCGCGGGGCAGGCAGCATCTTTGGAGAGAATGGGTGACGTTTCAGGTCGAGGCCCAACTTCAGACTGAGAGTCAGGGGAGGGGGAGGTACAGAGATAAGGAAGGGCAAGATGTGAGAACGACACATCAAAGGGGATGGAGATCAAGGAAAATGTAGAATGGATCATTGTTAGCTAGGAGAAGACAATAGGTGCAGGAGGAGGCCATTCGGCCCTTCGAGCCAGCACCGCCACTCAATGTGATCATGGCTGATCATCCACAATCAGTACCCCGTTCCTGCCTTCTCCCAAAATCCCCTGACTCCGCTATCTTTAAGAGCCCTATCTAGCTCTCTCTTGAAAGCATCCAGAGAACCTGCCTCCACTGCCCTCTGAGGCAGAGAATTCCACAGACTCACCACTCTCTGTGAGAAAAAGTGTTTCCTCGTCTCCGTTCCTTATTCTTAAACTGTGGCCCCTGGTTCTGAACATCGGGAACATGTTTCCTGCTTCTAGCGTGACCAATCCAATAATAATCTTGTTAAAGAAGGAACTGCAGATGCTGGAGAATCGAGGGTTACACAAAAGGCTGGAGAAACTCAGCGGGTGCAGCAGCATCTGTGGAGCAACGGAGATAGGTAACGTTTCGGGCCGAAACCCTTCTTCAGACTGAATAATAATCTTATATGTTTCAATAAAATCCCCACTCATCCTTCTAAATTCCAGTGTATACAAGCCCAGCCGCTCCATTCTCTCAGCGTATGACAGTCCCGCATAGGACTTGGTGTAGTAGAAAGGAGCTGCAGACGCTGGTTTAAACCGTAGATAGACACAAAATGCTGGAGTAACTCAGCCGGTCAGGCAGCGTCTCTGGAGAGAAGGAATGGGTTGACGTTTCAGGTCTGAAGAAGGATCTCGACCCCGAAACGTCACCCGTTCCTTCTCTCCAGAGATGCTGCCTGCCCCGCTGAGTTACTCCGGCACTTTGTGTCGACCTTCGGTGGGCCGGTGGGGTCTGTTCTCCCCCTTCCCCCCCCCCCGCTGCATCCCGGAGCTGAGCTGAAGGAAAATTCTGCATAATCCTGAGATAAATGAATCCTGAAGGACTCTCTGCCGATGTCAACGTCACTAAAGCTCTTCGCTCTCGGTTTCAATGACAAAGCACCAGGTTTGATGAACGATGCCCAGAATGTTATCTGCTTTGAACTGCGAGTAATGAATTCATCCACCTGGTAAATCTTGTGGAGAGACTGGTTTCTGCTGCATCAAAGGAAAATGTCTGTGTGCATCTTTCAATTCTCCCAGCAATTGTCACCGACAATGGGGATTCCTGGAGCCCTTGTCTACATAAATAAGGCAGGAATTCATTCTTCCCCCGCACAATTAAAGCATGGAATAGTCTTCGCCCGGCCATAGTTACCCAACCAGATGCAACTACATTTAAGGTAGCATTTTCTTCCCAAAAACCCTTTCTGGCTTAAGTCCTCCCTCCACCACCTCCAGTTTAAATTCCAATTGGAGTATTTTGCAGGACCAAGACACCAAGAATAATCCCGGAATGAAAGGCGGAAGGGATCGAGGGGAACGCCAAAATCTAGTTAACATATGAAGGCGACGTTCACTCCGAATAACTTGAATCCTTCAACCATCTCTGTGTGAATAGATCGTTCTAAGCTCCCCCTCCCCCCAGTCTAGAAACATAGAAATTAGGTGCAGGAGTAGGCCATTCGGCCCTTCGAGCCTGCACCGCCATTCAATATCATCATGGCTGATCATCCAACTCAGTATCCCGTACCTGCCTTCTCTCCATACCCTCTGATCCCCTTAGCCACAAGGGCCACATCTAACTCCCTCTTACATATATCCAATGAACTGGCCTCAACTACCCTCTGTGGCAGAGAGTTCCAGAGACCCACCACTCTCTGTGTGAAAAAAGTCCTTCTCATCTCGGTCCTAAAGGATTTCCCCCTTATCCTTAAGCTGTGACCCCTTGTCCTGGACCTCCCCAACATCGGGAACAATCTTCCTGCATCTAGCCTGTCCAACCCCTTAAGAATTTTGTAAGTTTCTATAAGATCCCCTCTCAATCTCCATCTAGTTTCAGTCAATAAAATACTGACTCAAGCACTTGCACAACTAGACTTTATTTTGGATAACATAACACAAATTCCCCAATACAATACCCTAACCACCGCGGGTTCGATCCTTGCATCTGCCTGGCCAAGCCCATCCAGCCTCGTGCAAGCAGAGATACTCCAAAAGGTCGCGCAGTCCAAAGCATTCTTCCAGAAAGACCGACATCATGGGGAACGGCCTTTTATAGGTCCCCGAACTTGAGGGGCTGAACCACAATGGAGTTGGTCTCTATACAGTCCAATAACAAATATCGATTAACACACAGTACATGATAGACTGTTCCCCAACCCAATAACACAGTGAAACTAATATAATGTATCTGACAACGTTTCTAGATGGAAGTTAACAGAGATGAATTATGCAACATGTGCCTAGATATTTTGGAAACCTAGACAAGGCTCAACACTTAACCCAATCAACATCTAGCAAAGTAAAGCTTTGCACCATTATTTACAATGTGTATGTCTGGTTTGCATTGACCCAATCAGCTCCATGAAATTTGCACCTTATCGTAAGAAGCTGCAGATGTCCCATTCTTTCCCTGCAGCTCTTATCTAAGATCCAGACAAGCTGGTGCCATTCAGCACCTTGTCCCAGTACTTGACCAAAATGGCCTAGCAGCGGACAAGCCTTTACTCAATTTTGATGTCCTGGTTGCCCTAATTTGCCAGGATTAGCATCTGCTTTGGCACAGTCAATGTACACCAGCGATAGACACAAAAAGCTGGAGTAACTGGAGCGACGTTTCAGGTCGAGACCCTTCTTCAGACTGGTTAGGGATCAGGGAAACGAGAGATATAGACGGTGATGTGGAGAGATAAAGAACAATGAATGAAAGATATGCAGATAAGTGATGATGTTGGGGGAGTCCAGAACCAGGGGCCACAGTTTAAGAATAAGGAGCCAGCCATTTAGAACGGAGACGAGGAAACACTTTTTCTCACAGAGAGTTGTGAGTCTGTGGAATTCTCTGCCTCAGAGGGCGGTGGAGGCCGGTTCGCTGGATGCTTTCAAGATAGGGTTCTTAAAGATAGCGGAGTCAGGGGATATGGGGAGAAGGCAGGAACGGGGTACTGATTGTGGATGATCAGCCATGATCACATTGAATGGCGGTGCTGGCTCGAAGGGCCGAATGGCCTACTCCTGCACCTATTGTCTATTGTCTATTGGAATTCCACAAACTCACAACTCTCTGGGTAAAAAAGCTTTTTCTCACCTCAGTCTTGAATGGCCTCCCCTTGCGGTACTCCATCTCGCCGGCATTGCATGTCCCGCCCACGACCATGGTGTCGTCTGTGGATTTGTAAATCGAGTTGGATTTGCACGTGGCTGCGCAGTCGTGGGTGTACACGGGGTGAAGAAGGCGGCTGGCAAACCCAGCCTTGCCGAGCACCAGTGGGGAGGATTATCGTTGAGGATGGTTCCTCCGCTATCCGCGCTGTTTGGGGCCCGTTGGTCAGGAGGTGGAGGATCCAGTTGCAGAGATGAGTGCTCAGCCCAGGTTCCACGAGTTGGCAGATGAGCTTGGATCATTAGCCTTAGTTTAGATACAGAGTGGAAACAGGCCCTTTGGGGGGGGGGGGGGGGGGGGGGGGTGTGTGTGTGTGTGTGTGTGTGTGTGTGTGTGTGTGTGTGTGTGTGTGTGTGTGTGTGTGTGTGTGTGTGTGTGTGTGACTTTCAGTGTGTGTGTGTGTGACTGTTTCAGTGTGTGTGTGTGTGTATATGGGTTTGTGTGTGACTCAGTGTGTGTGTGTGTATGTGTGCACGTGTGTGTGACTGTTTCAGTGTGTGTGAGTCTGTGTGGCGGTGTTGAATGGCGGCGCTGGCTCGAAGGGCCGAATGGCTTACTCCTGCACCTATTGTCTATTGTGTGTGTGTCTGTTTGACTATTTCAGTGTGTAAGTGTGTGTGTCTGTGACTGTGTCAATGTGTCAGTGTGTATGTGTGTGATTTTCAGTGTGTGTATGTGCATGTGTGTGTGAGTGCACACACGTGTGTGTATGTGTGTGTGATTCTTTCAGTGTGTGTGAGTCTGTGTGACAGCATTGAATGGTGGTGCTGGCTTGAAGGGCCGAATGGCTCACTCCTGCACCGATTGTCTATTGTGTGTCTGTGTGTCTGTGTGTCTGCGTGTCTGTGTCTGTGTGTATGTGTGACTTTCAGTGTGCGTGTGTGTGACAAAGTGTGAGAGTGCGTGTGCAACAATGTGTTTGTGTGCATGTGCATGTGCATGCGCGTGTGTGTGCACGACTTTCAGTGCGCGCGTGTGTGACAATGTGTACGAGTGCGTGTGCATGTGCGTGTCTGTGCGTGCATGCGTGTATGTTTGCGTGTGTGTGCGTGAGAGCGAGAGAGAGCCGGCTGCCTCCATAATTCATGTATTTGAATGGAAGCAGGGATAATGTGCAGGTTAAGTGACTGTGGATTATCGCCTGTCAAGTGGTCTGTGGTTATTTATCGAGCGGCATGGTCGTGCAAGCACAAAAGGCTCTTTTCAGCTCAGCTTCATTAATAGCTAAACCAGGGGCTGCTCTAATTCATCAGGTAATAAGAAAATAGTCCCGGTGAAGTGTTGATGGTGTACATCACTCCATCAACCCCGGAGCTGTTGCTTTCTGCAGATGTCGTCTTCATATTGCTTTTGTTCATAAGGTCCTAAGTGATAGGAGCAGAATTAGGCCATTCGGCCCATCCAGTCTACTCCGCCATTCAGTCACGACTGATCTCTCTCTCCCTCCGAACCCCATTCTCCTGCCTTCTCCCCACAACCCCTGACACCCATATTCCTCCCACATCCCCAAAGACCTGCGTGTTTGTATATTCAAATCATTTGCTGTGTCGCTCTTCCAGGGAGATGCTAAATGCATTTCGTTGTCTCTGTACTGTACACTGACAATGACAATTAAAATTGAATCTGAATCTGAATCTGAATCTAATTGTTCTCTGTGAGGTTCCCCCGCAGTGTTAATCGAACAGGTACATGGACAGGAAAGCTCAAGAATATATCTATGTATGTATGTGTAGGAAGGAACTGCAGGTGCTGGTTTAAACCAAAGGTAGACACAAAATGCTGGAGTAACTCAGCGGGACAGGCAGCATCTCCGGGGAGAAGGAATGGGTTTCAGGTCAAGACCTTTCTTCATCTCTGCCTTCAAGATATCCGCTGATTTCTGTGGCAATGAGATCCACAGATTCACCGCCCTCTGACTAAAGTCAGTGTAACGCATGGTCTGATACAATACAATATCTTGATCAGACTTCTGTCTGAAGAAGGGTCTCGACCCAAAGCCTCGCCCATCCCTTTCTCTCCAGAGATGCTGCACGACCCGCTGAGTTGCTCCGACATTTTGCGCCCATCGTTAGTTTAGTTTACTTAACTTTAGTGATAGAGGGTGGAGACAGGCCCTTCGGCCCACCGGGTCCACACCGACCATCGATCGCCGCGCACACTAGTTGTACGCCATTCTCATCCACGCCCTGCACACTGGGGGGGGGGGGGGGGCAATTTACAGGGGGCCAATGAACCCACAAACCTGCTCGTCTTTGTGGGAGTGTGGGAGGAAACCAGAGCACCCGGAGAAAACCCACAGGGAGAACGTGCAAACTCCGCACAGACAGCACCCGTGTTCTGGATCGAACCTGGGTCTCTGGCGCTGTGAGGCAGGCCCGCTGCGCCACCGTGCCGCACTCTGTGCCGACGAGGCCTACAGCGGTGGAGCAGCAGCGGAGGGCCCAGCAACGTCGCCATGACAACGGGCCTTCACGGTCAGGTCAAGAGCCCTTACAACAACTGGGACTTGGAAATGGCACCGAATCTTGCGACTGTCTTAGTCTACTACTGCTGTATCTGAGATATATATCAGTACTTATGTACAGTGAGATAGATCTTTACTCAGAGGGTGGTGAATCTGTGGAGCTCATTGCCACAGAGGGCTGTGGAGGCCAAGTCAGTGGATATTTTTAAGGAAGGAATAGACAAATTCTTGATTGGAACGGGTATCAAGGGTTATGAGGAGAAGACAGGAAAATGGGATTAGGAGGCAGAGATCAGACACGATTGAATGGCAGAGTGGGCTCGATGGGCCGAATGGCATAATTCTACTGTTGTAACGTGTGAACTTGTGATCCTTGTACTGAACTGTATACAAAAATGAATTTGGTACATATGACAAATAAGCTATCGAACCATTCTTCACACTAAAGTCTGGCGAAGGATCTCGGCCCGAAACATCACCTATCCATGTTCTCCAGCAGGACGAGCCTAGTTTGAAGAAGTTGAAGATGTGCCTGCTTTGAAGGGTGGCACGGTGGCGCAGCGGTAGAGTTGCTGCCTTACAACGCTTGCAGCGCCAGAGATCCGGGTTCGATCCCAACCACGGGTGCTGTCTGTACGGAGTTTGTACGTTCTACCCGTGACCTGCGCGGGTTTTCACCAAGATCTTCGGTTTCCTCCCACACTCCAAAGGCGTACAGGTTTGTAGATTAATTGGCTTGGCCTTGTATACTTGTTATAAGTGTAAAATGTCCTCAGCGTGTGTAGACTTGCACAGGGATCGCTGGGCAGCGCGGACTCGGTGGGCCGAAGAGCCTGTTTCCACGCTGTACAAGTGATCCCTGCACACTAACACTACCCCACACACACTAGGGGACAATTTACAATTGTAACAAGCCAATTAACCTACAAAACCGCACGCCTTTGGAGCGTGGGAGGAGACCGAAGATCTCGGAGAAAACCCGCGCAGGTCACGGGGAGAACGTACAAACTCCGTACAGACAGCACCCGTAGTCGGGATCGAACCCGGGTCTTTTGCGCTGTAAGCACTGTAAAGGGCCTGTCCAACTTGGGCAACTCTTTAGGTGACTGCCAGGGACTATTTTGAATGGAATTCACGTACGACACCAAACTACGAGAGCACCTACGACAGCAGAAATTGTCGCAACTGTTGGCGAAAATTCGCCTGCAGTCGGCCAAATAATCGCCTAAGTGAGACACGCCCTTAAGGCAGCAACCCGACCTCTGCGCCAACGTGCCAGTTCTTCGTGCCCGCCGTCCACCTCCCAGCGTCGGGTGGTGAACCGGGAATCCAGTTGCGAGCAGCGATCGATGATATGTCCTGACAATTTATCACTGGGGTTTATTCATGAAAATTCAGCAGCTTAAACACTTAACGATTCCAAAGCAGCCCACCGCTGGAAGATAATTGCTTATACTGTCGGAATTTATCCTCTCATTATGACTTTAAGCCGTGGAATTTTTCACTTTTCAGAAGCAGTCAAAATTACTCATGCAAACACCGCCCCGCCCGACAGAAAGCTTTTCTTAAACAAATTTCAGTAATATCCAATTAGTTGCGGCGCGGAACACCATTTATCACTGTTGCCAAGATATACGAGCCTCTCTTTAACAGTTGTTTATCCTCGATAGTTTACTGGTGGTAATGGTTTACTTGTCCCACCTGCCCGCGTTTGGCCCATTTCCCTCCAAACCTGTCCTGTCCAACTGTTTCTTGAACGTTGCGATAGTCCCAGCCTCAGCTACCTCCTCCGGCAGCTCGTTCCATACACCCACCACCCTTTGCGTAAACAATTTGCCTCTCAGATTCCGATTCAATCATTTCCCCCCTCCTCACCTTAAACCTATTTAGTTCAGATTAGTTTATTGCCACGTGTACCGAGGTACAGGGAAAAGCTTTTGTTGCGTGCTAACCAGTCAGCGGAAAGACAATACATGATTACAATCGAGCCGTTTGCAGTGTATAGATACGTGATAGGGGAATAGCATTTAGTGCAAGGTGAAGCCAGCAGAGTCTGATGAAGGATAGTCTGAGGGTATGTCCTCCTGTTTGCGATTCCCCTAACTCTGGGCAAAAGACTCGGAAGAAAGGAAACCTGAGATCCCGGAGAAAACCCACGCAGATCACAGGAAGAACGTGCGAACTCCGTACAGACAGCACCCGCAGTCAGGATCGAACCCGGGTCTCTGGCGCTGTGAGGCAGCGACTCTACAACTGTGGCACAGCGATCGAGATGCGGCCTTACACCGCTTACAGCGCCAGAGACCCAGGTTCGATCCTGGCTACTGGTGCTGTCTGTACGGGGTCTGCACGTTCTCCCCGTGACCTGCGTGGGATTTCTCTGAGAACTTAGAGGATTCCTCCCACACTCCAAAGACGTCCAGGTTTCAGGTTAATTAGCTTGGTGTAAACATTAAAAATTGTCCCGTGTGTAAGATAGTGTTAATGTGCGGGGATCGCTGGTCGACGCGGACTCGATGGGCCGAAGGGCCTGTTTCCGGGCTGTAGCCCTAAACTAAACTAAATTAAACTAAAATGATTGAACCATTGAATCATAAGGTCATGTGATAGGAGCAGATTAGGCCATTCGGCCCGTCCAGTCTACCCCGCCATTCAATCATGGCTGATCTATCTCTCCCTCCTAACCCCATTCTCCTGCCTTCTCCCCTGGCACCCCTAACCAGGGTTGCCGATGTTCTCACTCCCAAATAAGGGACAAAAGGTCAAAATGCGGGACAAATTCCCCACGGCAATTCGTTGACCGACTCGGCCGTGGCTGGGTGAATGATGAGTCGGCCCGGGTGCTGGACTGCACACAAAGCCCAACCGGCGGGCCAGCTGAGGAGGTTTGGCCCCGACCGTGCGACATCACGCGCAAAGTCCGGCGCCCCGTCCAACTCATGGACCGATGATCGTCCGTGAGAAGGAGGGGTGGTGGTGGTGGTGTCGGTGGTAAGCGAAGGTCCGGAGGTCGGACAGCTGGCCGGGCTGCCGACCGACCGACGGGGCCACGGGCGAGGAGGCGCTGCTGCTGCACTCCATGGGCTGCACTACGTCGGGGACTGGTGAGGCGGGGCCGGACGCGGCGCTTCGACCCGACCCGAGTAGCAGCGGTCAAATACGGGACAAGGGAGCGGTCCCGTACGGGACAAACCAATTTAGCCCAATATACGGGATGTCCCGGCCAATACTGGGACCATTGGCGACACCCACCCCTGACCGTTGGCGGTGACTGGCTTTATTCTCCGTCCGCAGGCTTCAAGGGGGAACGGGATCACTGGAAGAGCGGGCGTCTGCTCTGCATCAAGACGCACGAGAGCGGCAAGAAGGAAATCGAGTCGTTTGACGCCGCCATCCTGCTCATCCGAAACCCGTACAAAGCGCTGATGGCGGAATTCAACCGGAAATACGGAGGCCACATTGGCTTTGCCTCTGAAGCCCACTGGAAAGGCAGAGGTAGGACACGTTCCGCAAGAGATGTAACGCCGATAAGGCCTCATAGCATCTTATCTTATAGATCTTACAGGATCTTATAGAAACATATAAATTTACAAAGGAACTGGACAAGCTAGATGCAGGAAAAATGTTCCCAATGTTGGGCGAGTCCAGAACCAGGGGCTACAGTCTTAGAATAAAGGGGAGGCCATTTAAGACTGAGGTGAGAAAAGAAATTTTCACCCAGAGAGTTGTGAATTTGTGGAATTCCCTGCCACAGAGGGCAGTGGAGGTCAAGTCACTGGATGGATTTAAGAGAGAGTTAGATAGAGCTCTAGGGGCTAGTGGAGTCGAGGGATATGGGGAGAAGGCAGGCACGGGTTATTGATAGGGGACGATCAGCCATGATCACAATGAATGGCAGTGCTGGCTCGAAGGGCCGAATGGCCTCCTCCTGCACCTATTTCCTATGTTTCTAAAGCATTGTATTTGAGTCAGAGAGTGATACAGCGTGGAAACACGCCCTTCGGCCCAAATTGCCCAGTCAAGGGGTATGGGGAGAAGGCAGGCACGGGTTATTGATTGGGGACGATGATCGCAATGAATGGCGGTGCTGGCTCGAAGGGCCGAATGGCCTCCTCCTGCACCCATTTTCTATGTTTCTACGACGCTGGTCATGCTGCATTTGGAGTTTGCGAGCAGTTTTGGGCCCCGTATCTGAGGAAGGATGTGCTGGCTCTGGAGAGGGTCCAGAAGGAGATCCTTCAGAAGGAGGGTTTCGTCCCGAAACGTTGCCTATTTCCTTCGAAACTCAGCGGGTGCAGCAGCATCTACGGAGCGAAGGAAATAGGCAACGTTTCGGCCCGAAACCCTTTCGGGTTTCGGCCCGAAACGTTGCCTATTTCCTGAAATGGTTCCTATTCGGCCCAAAAAACGTTGCCCATTTCCTTCGCTCCATAGATGCTGCTGCACCCGCTGAGTTCCTCCAGCAGTTTTGTCTACCTTCGATTTTCCAGCATCTGCAGTTCCTTCTTAAAAAACAATTTAATAAACTGGATTTAAAAAGTTTATACATGTATATTTAGTGAAGATAGACACAAAGAGCTGGAGTAACTCAGCGGGGCAGCCAGCATCGCTGGAGAGAAGGAATGGGTCTATTTTTTAATTTTTTTTTAAGCCTGAAGAAGGCTCTCGACCCGAAACATCACCCATTCCCAAAACCCTTCTTCTGAAGGATCTCGTAAACCTCCTCTGCACTCTCTCCTAGAGCCAGCACATCCTTCCTCAGATATGGGGCCCAAAATTGCTCACGTTGCCTATTTCCTGAAATGGTTCCTATTCGGCCCAAAAAACGTTGCCCATTTCCTTCGCTCCATAGATGCTGCCGCACCCGCTGAGTTTCTCCAGCACTTTGGTCTACCTTCCATTTTCCAGCATCTGCAGTTCCCTCTTAAACCCAGCCACGTTGAGTTGGACAATGAATTGCCGTGGGGAATTTGTCCTTCGTTTTGACCTTTTGTCCCTTTATTTGGGAGTGAGAAAGTTGGTGACCCTGCACGCTGAGTTCCTCCAGCACTTTGCGTGCTTGTGTGTAGGAGTTCCTTGTTTCTAGCTGTTAAAAATTGTGTTCTATTTCAAGTCAAAACTATTTAATTGCTATATGTACCAATTAAATTCGTGCTGGCAGTAGCTAATTAGGACCGTAAACAGAATATACACAGCTAAAATAAATAATAATCACAACACAAAATATACAATGAACCATGGCAACTCAGTGGTACAGCTGATAGAGCTGCTGCCTCACAGCGACAGAGACCCAGGATCCATCCTGACCTCGGCTACTGTCCATGTGGAGTTTGCACGTTCTCTCTCCCCTGTGACCACGTGGGTTTCCTCCGGGGGCTCCGGTTTCCTTCCAGAGAAGAAGTCAGAGATATTGTCCCTTCACCTCCCCCCCCTCCACTCCTTTCAGGGACCCAAGCAGTCCTTCCAGGTCCGACAGAGGTTCACCTGCACCTCCTCCAACCTCATCTACCGCATCCGCTGCTCCAGATGCCGGCTGATCGACATCGGTGAGACCAAGCGGAGGTTGGGCGATCGTTTCGCCGAACACCTCCGCTCGGTCCGCAATAACCAACCCGACCTCCCGGTGGCTCAGCACTTCAACTCCCCCTCCCATTCCGTATCCGACCTCTCGGTCCTGGGCCTCCTCCACGGCCAGAGTGAGCAACACCGCAAGTTGGAGGAACAGCACCTCATATTCCGCTTGGGGAGTCTGCATCCTCTGGGCTTAAACATTGAATTTTCTCAATTCTGTTAACCCAGGCTGCCTCCTCCCCTTCCCACCTCTCCCTCAGTCCTCGGGCCCTGGCATTCCTTCTCTCTCTATCTCTCCCCCACCCAAGTCGCACTAGCTTCTCATTTTCACACCACAAACAGCTTACAATGGCCTGTTTCCTTTATCATCGATACTTTTTTGCATATCTTTCATTCATTGTTCTTTATCTCTCCACATCACCGTCTATATCTCTCGTTTCCCTGATCCCTGACCAGTCTGAAGAAGGGTCTCGACCCGAAACGTCGCCTATCTCCTTCGCTCCTTAGATGCTGCTGCACCCGCTGAGTTTCTCCAGCTTTTTGTGGACCCCAGAGATATCACTTGGAAGGCTTTGTCCCGCTCCGTCCATCTCTCTTCTGGCTTGTCTCCCCACTGTCTACAATCGGTCTGATCTCTCCCCGACCCAAAACGTCGCTTAACCATGTTCTCCAGAGAAAATAGACAATAGGTGCAGGAGGAGGCCATTCGGCCCTGCGAGCCAGCACCGCCATTTGATGTGATCATGGCTGATCATCCCCAATCAATAACCCGTTCCTGCCTTTTCCACCATATCCCCTGACTCCTGCATTAGTGCAGGTGCACACTTTGTTGTGCTACGTTTGTGCTTCGCTGCAGGTAAAATTGCCTTTCTGTGAGAGGACCCATTTAACAGCCAGCTATTTCATTAGCGGGTTTGAGAAACAGCGATGAGAGGAAAGTGATTTAGTGCTTCGTTGCAGAGTGCAGCAACAAGTCGAATTGCAAGGGAAAGAGTGGGGTGATTTGATGGATATAATGTTGAGGGATATTATAGAAAGATAGAAATTAGGTGCAGGAGTAGGCCATTCGGCCCTTCGAGCCTGCACCGCCATTCAATATGATCATGGCTGATCATCCAACTCAGTATCCCGTACCTGCCTTCTCTCCATACCCCCTGATCCCCTTAGCCACAAGGGCCACATCTAACTCCCTCTTAAATATAGCCAATGAACTGGCCTCAACTACCCTCTGTGGCAGAGAGTTCCAGAGACTCACCGCTCTCTGTGTGAAAAAGTCCTTCTCATCTCGGTCTTAAAGGATTTCCCCCTTATCCTTAACCCTTAAGAGCTCTATCTAGCTCTCTCTTGAAAGCATCCAGAGAACCGGCCTCCACCGCCCTCTGAGGCAGAGAATCCCACAGACTCACAACTCTCTGTGAGAAAAAGTGTTTCCTCGTCTCCGTTCTAAATGGCTTACTCTTTATTCTTAAACTGTGTGTAGCCCCTGGTTCTGGACTCCCCCAGAGATGCTGCCTGACTCGCTGAGTCACTCATACGTTCATACGTTATAGGAGCACAATCAGGCCATTCAGCCCTTCAATTCAAACCGTGCCATTCAATCACGGCTGATCTATCTCTCCCTCTCAGCCCCATTCTCCTGCCTTCTCCCCGTAACCCCTGACACCCATACTGATCAAGAATCTGTCAATCTCCGCCTCCACTGACTTGGCCTCCACTGCCTTCTGTGGCAAAGAATTCCACAGATTCACCACCCTCCGACTATAGAAATCCCTCCTCATCTCATTTTTAAAGGTACGCCCTTTAATTCTAAGGCTGTGCCCTCTAGTCCTAGACTCTCCCACCAGTGGAAACATTCTCTCCACATTCACTCTATCCAGGCCTTTCACTGTTCGGTAAATTTCAATGAGGGTCCCCTTCATTCTTCTAAACTCCAGCGAGTACAGTGCTGACAAACGCTCGTCATACGTTAACCTGCTCATTCCTGGGATCATTCTTGTAAACCTCCTCTGGACCCTCTCCAGAGCCAGCACATCCTTCCTCAAATACGGGGCCCAAAACGGCTCACTATGTTGTCAAGCTGGAAAGATCGCAGAGAAGATTTACGAGGATGTTGCTGGGAGTTGGCGCATGAGGCCTGGGGAGTGATAGGTGGATACCGGGGAGGGGGACCGGGGGGGGGGGGGGGGGGGAGATGACAGATGGTTGGACAAGCGTAGGTTCACCAGGTTAATTCCCGGGATGGCGGGACTGTCATGTGCTGAGAGAATGGAGCGGCTGGGCTTGTACACTCTGGAGTTTAGAAGGATGAGAGGGGATCTTATTGAAACCTATAAGATTATTAAGAGTTTGGACACGCTAGAGGCAGGAAACATGTTCCCGATGTTGGGGGAGTCCAGAACCAGGGGCCACACAGTTTAAGAATAAGGGTTAAGCCATTTAGAACGGATATGAGGAAACACTTTTTCTCACAGAGAGTGGTGAGTCTGTGGAATTCTCTGCCTCAGAGGGCAGGATCTCTGGATGCTTTCAAGAGAGCTAGATCGGGCTCTTGAAGATAGCGGCGTCAGGGGATATGGGGAGAAGGCAGGAACGGGGTACTGATTGTGGATGATCAGCCATGATCACATTGAATGGCGGTGCTTGTTTGAAGGGCCGAATGGCCTACTCCTGCACCTATTGTCTATGTTTCAAAGTCGAACCGATCCCCCTCATTGTTGCTGGCACGTTGGTCCAGTGTCAGATTGGTGTGCATCCCCACAACATACCATTCATCTTCCTTGCAGCAGCACGAAACGCTGGTGACAGATCCTGTAAGGACAGATGGTGGCTTAATCTTCTGGTATTTCTCTCTCCACTCTATCAAATGAAGAGTTTTTTTAAATGTCAAAGACACGCTTGAAGCTGTCAGAGCAAGGGTTGAGTTGCGTTCAGTCGAGGACCTCTCACACACCCTAAGAAAGATAATTATAAACCGACTGCGTAGGAAGGAACTGCAGATGCTGGTTTAAATCGAAGGCAGACACAAAATGCTGGAGTAACTCAGCGGGACGGGCAGCGTCTCCGGAGAGAAGGACCGGGCGACGTTTCGGGTCGAGACCCTTCTCCAAACTGATGTCAGGGTAGGGGGCGAGATATAGATAGAATAAGGTTGGAGACAGTGGGACTGGCGGGAGAACTGGGAAGGGGACGGAGAGAGAAAGCAAGGGCTAGCTGAAGTTAAAGCCCCCTCCACAGACTTCATTCTGGAGAAGGGTCTCGACCCGAAATGTCACCCATTCCTTCTCTCCAGCGATGCTGCCTGCCCCGCTGAGTTACTCCAGCTCTTTGTGTCTATCTTCACTAGATATACATATATAAACTTTTAAAATCCAGTTTATTAAATTATTTTTTAAGAAGGAACTGCAGATGCTGAAAATCATGGAAAAGAATGGTGGGTCTCTGGAATTCTCTGCCACAGAGGGTAGTTGAGGCCAGTACATTGGCTATATTTAAGAGGGAGTTAGATGTGGCCCTTGTGGCTAAAGGGATCAGGGGGTATGGAGAGAAGGCAGGTACGGGATACTGAGTTGGATGATCAGCCATGATCATATTGAATGGCGGTGCAGGCTCGAAGGGCCAAATGGCCTACTCCTGCACCTAATTTCTATGTTTCTATGTTTCTAGACTGGGGGTGAGGGAGCTTAGAACGAGCTATTCACACAGAGATGGTTGAAGGATTCAAGTTTCTAAAATCGAAGGTAGACAAAAATGCTGGAGAAACTCAGCGGGTGCGGCAGCATCTATGGAGCGAAGGAAATGGGCAACGTTTTTTCGGGCCGAATAGGAACCATTTCAGGAAATAGGCAACGTTTCCTTCCGGGTTTCGGCCCTAAACGTTGTCTATTTCCTTTTGTCCACCGTCGATTTTCCAGCATCTGCAGTTCCTTTTTAAACACAAACGACAGGAGGGATAACAAAACGTTGCCTATTTCCTTCGCTCCATAGATGCTGCGTTTTGGGACAAAATTTTTTGAAGGGTGCTATGTTTACATATTCTGTCTTGCCGCTGCAAGGAAAAATTTCATTCTTCTCTCTGGGACACATGATGGTCAAACACTCTTCACTTTTTTTTTAATCGAAAAATTTATTCAGTTATTAAAAATAATATTTACAATACATTTTCTAAAAAAGTGCCAAACCCCAGAAACAGTGGCCATTTCAACATCGGCCTAAACGATGTGAATATTATTTAAACATCTGAGTTACATTGCGAGGGGAAGATTGAATTGTGTTCTGGACTTCAGCCAAACCAAAGAATGACCTCGAGGGTTTTTGCCAGTGATATCTACAACAGTGCTGTAATCTGTAAACTAGTTGGAAATTCACAGTAACACATTGAATGCCACTTCCTGATTCCCTTTAAATGAAGAAAAATCATATTTTATCAGACAATTACAATAATGGGCCTGTCCCACGCGCAACTTTTCCGGCGACTTGCCGGCACCCGTCATAGTGAGTAGAGCGACTTCTCGTTGGGAAAAAAGCTG
Organism: Raja brachyura; assembly: GCA_963514005.1. The sequence continues at coordinate 4,164,365 of OY740808.1, read as the reverse complement.
TTTTGATATCTGGTTGTGGCAGTTTTCACAGTCCGGAGTCGCCTTCCATTGAATGTATTTGTCATTCAGGCCTTTCGGTCTGAACGAAATTTCGTTCCCCCTGCAGTCATACATATTATTAAAAAAATGACAGAAACACAAATAAACACAAATTTAACATCCACCACAGTGAGTTCACCAGACACCTCCTCACTGTGATGGAAGGCAACGTCTTAAGGGCCTGTCCCACCAGCATGCAACTCCATGCGATGAGCGCGACCTAACGTGGTCGCTTGAGCCGTCCGGCGTCGCGGGGCCGGTCCCACTTCGATCGCCGGAGCCGTGCGGAATTGTGCGGAGTTCGTCCCGACATCGCGCGGGGCTCCGAAAATCGGACTATGTTCAAAAATTCCGCGCGGCAACGGCTTGTCGGCTCGCAGTCGCCTCGACGCATTACACACCGCCACGACATCCGGTGTGTAATGACATCCCCGTGCCTCCGTGACCCTCTATGTGTGTGGCTCCGTGACCCTCTGTGTGTGTGTGTGCCTCTGTGCCCCTCTCTGTGTGCCCCTCTCTGTCCTGGCAAACTTACCTTTAAGACTTCGCTCCAAGTTCGCCTCACTTTGCGCTGCGTTGCGCCACTCACCCGACCTCCGCGCGGCCCTCGCTGCCGGTTTGGTCGCGCTTGCCGCATGCAGGAGCATGCTGGTGGGAACGGCCCTGTACAGGGGATCACCCGACCTCCGCGCGGCCCCCGCTTCTAGTTTGATCGCGTTCATCGCATGGAGTCGGATGCTGGTAGGACAGGCCCTTTAACGTCTCTGTCTCTTCCCTCTTTTGTCCCCAGTTTGGGACGGGTCCCTGTTATTAAGTATTGGCACGGTGGATCACAGTAACGAGGCACATCAGAACTCCTGGTGCAGTGGGTAGAGCTGCTGCCTCACAGCGCCAGAGACCCGGTTCCATCCTGACCACGGGTGCTGTCTGTACGGAGTTTGCACGTTCTCCCCGTGACCTGCGTGGGTTTTCTCCGGGTGCTCCGGTTTCCTCCCACACTCTAGGTTTCCCGGTTAATTGTCTTTGGTATATTTGTAAATTGTCCTTAGAGAGTGTGTGTGTGTGTGTGTGTGTTTGTAGGGTAGTGCTAGCATGGACTCGGTGGGCCGAAGGGCCTGTTTCCACGCTGTATCTCGAAACTGGACAAAACTAAACTAAACGGAACCTGCTCGAGCAGAAATTGACAAGTGAGCATTAGCAAGATGTTATCTTTTTAATAATCTGCCTTCCATTCGTCACGGCTTCAACTGAGGTTGAATTAACAGAACTGGATGAATTCTACTCGGAGTCTGTAAAATTGTAAACCCTCTTCTGACAGACAATGGTTGTTAAACTCTGCTCATTAAGGCTCATCTTCCATCTAGGAAAGATTACACACTTACAGATTCTAATCCCATGGAACAGGCGTGATAATGAAGAGATATCTAACCTGGTGATTCGTACTTCAAATAAAGCACTCTGACTGCTGCCTGATCAGCATAGCTGACTGTCAGAAGTCTAGTGGAACTTGATTCTCTCTCCCTCTCTCTCCCCCTCTCTCTCTCCCCCTCTCTCTCTCCCCCTCTCTCTCCCCCTCCCCCCTCTCTCTCCCCCTCCCCCCTCTCTCCCCCTCCCCCTCTCCTCCTCTCCCCCTCCCCCTCTCTCTCCCCCTCTCCCTCTCCCCTCCCCCTCCCCCCTCCCCCTCCCCCCTCCCCCTCCCCCCTCCCCCCTCCCCTCCCCCTCCGCCTCTCCCCTCCCCCTCTCTCTCCCCCTCCCCCTCTCTCTCCCCCTCCCCCTCTCTCTCTCCCTCCCTCTCTCCCCCACCCCTCTCTCTCCCCCTCTCTCCCTCCTTCCCTCTCCCCCTCCCCCTCTCTCTCCCCCTCCCCCCCTCTCTCTCCCCCTCCCCCTCTCTCTCCCCCCCTCTCTCTCTCCCTCCCCCTCTCTCTCCCTCCCTCTCCCCCTTATTGTCCCTGCCTTGTAGATCATTGACAACTGGCCCCAGGTTTCCCCCCTTATCCAGGCGTCCCATTTAATCGGAGGCCATGCTTAAATCTGCAGATGCCGAAATTTTTGAGTTTGAGTTTAGCTCGTTGTCGCGCGTACCGAGGTACAGTAAAAAGCTTTCAATAAACAATAGGTGCAGGAGTAGGCCATTCGGCCCTTCGAGCCGGCAGTTCTATTCACTGTGATTATGGCTGATCATCCCCAATCAGTACCCCGTTCCTGCCTTCTCCCGATATCCCCTGACTCCGCTATCTTTAAGAGCCCTATCTAGCTCTCTCTAGAAAGCATCCAGAGAACTGGCCTCCACCGCCGTCTGAGGCAGAGAATTCCACAGATTCACAACTCTCTGTGAGAAAAAGTGTTTCCTCGTCTCCGTTCTAAATGTCTTACCCCTTATTCTTAAACTGTGTGGGGCCCCTGGTTCTGGACTCCCCCCCCAACATCGGGAACACGTTTCCTGCCTCTAGCGTGTGTCCAAATCCTCAACAATCTTATATGTTTCAATGAGATCCCCGCTCATCCTTCTAAACTCCAGAGTGTACAAGCCCAGCCGCTCCATTCACTCAGCATGTTCACACCAACGTTGTTTTATCCTCTGTTTCTCTGCTGCTGTTCAGCAGGAACTTCGCTGTCGCTCTGGGGCCTCCAAACCAGTCCTTGCTCTGAGGAGAGTTTGTGTTTCATGTCGAAACTCTGATGGGAAAACTCCCCTGTGGGCTGTAGTTTACATTAGTTGAGAGATGCGGCGCGGGAAACAGGAGCCCTTCGGCCCGTCAGAACCCGTGCCGATCCCCGCACGCTCACACTAACATCGGCACAATGTACAATTCTACCCAGGCCAATTAGCCTACAAACCCGCACGTCTTTGGAGCGCGGGATGATCTGGGAGTAAAACCCGCGTGGAGAACGTGCGAACTCCGCACAGGCAGCACCCGTAGTCGGGATCGAACCCAGGGTCTACTGCGCTGTGAGGCAGCGACTCTACCGCCGTATAATTCCATTCTTCGTTTTCCGCAAATATAATGTGGCCGCTGCTAATGTAATTACTAAACGGATTTCGCAAGCCTCTATACTGTTCCCTTTAGACATACAAAGCCAAGAAAGCTATCGAACAGATGTGGTGTGGAGTGGTTCAGTAATACTTGCTCTGAAGCTCTGTTTGATTTTAATATTTTATACGCTGTTTGATTCAGGCGTTGCCTGGGTTAATGGTGTAACAGGCTTGTGGCGGCACAGACAGCTAATTATTATGGGCCAGCCTTGACATTTATAGGGAACGATCAAGTGCTGGATGCTCTAGTGGATAATTCACAAGCTCCCCCCCCCGCCCCCCCCCCCACACACACACATTCAACACAGTAACCAAGGTCAAAATCATCGCTTCACGCTCCGTACATTGGTCACTCCTTCTGCAGTTGTACAGGCCCCGGTGAGACCACACCTGGAGCATTGTGTGCAGTTTTGGTCTCCTTAATTTGAGGAAGGACGTTCTTGCTATTGAGGGAGTGCAGAGAAGGTTATTGATGTGTGTATATATTTATACAATGGTATATGGACACACTGATCTGTTCTGCAGTCATGCCTACTTTATTAAAGCAAGAATTTCATTGTCCTATCTGGGACACATGAATATGTTTTGGTGAGATTATAATTGTTCCTGGTGCGTAGGATAGTGCTGGTGTACGAAGCAGACAAACATGCTGGAGGAACTCAGCGGGTGAGGCAGCATCTATGGAGGGAAGGAAATGGTGACGCCTCGGGTCGAGACTCTTCATTGGTCTGAAGGAGGGTCTCGCAATTCCTTCTCTAGGTAGACAAAACTGAAGGTAGAGAAAAATCGAAGGTGGGCAAAACTGCTGGAGAAACTCAGCGGGTGCGGCAGCATCTATGGAGCGAAGGAAATGGGCTACGTTTTCGGGCCGAATAGGAACCATTTCAGGAAATAGGCAACGTTTCGGGCCGAAACCCGGAAGGCGGTTAATTCCCGGGATGGCGGGACTGTCACACGCTGAGAGAATGGAGCGGCTGGGCTTGTACACTCTGGAGTTTAGAAGGATGAGAGGAGATCTTATTGCGGTGCAGGCTCGAAGGGCTGAATGGCCTACTCCTGCACCTATTTTCTATGAAACATATAAGGATATGGTCACGCTAGAGGCAGGAAACATGTTCCCGATGCTGGGAGAGACCAGAACCAGGGGCTACAGTTTAAGAATAAGGAGTAAGCCATTTAGAACGGAGACGAGGAAACACTTTTTCTCACAGAGACTTGTGAGGCGGCACAGTGCCACATACTGTCTGTGCGGTGTTGGCACGTTCTCCCTGTGACCTGCGTGGGTTTTCTCCAAGATCTGCGTGGATGAGAAAGTGGGATAACAGAACTGGGCGATCGATGGTCGGCATGGACTTGGTGGGCCGAAGGGCCTGTCTCCGTGCTGTATCTCTGAACTAATCTAAACCTAAACTAGAGTGAATTAAAACAAAGCTTGGCTTTGTTTTGATACCAAGTTGCAGAAGGGTTATAGAAACATAGAAATTAGGTTCAGGAGTAGGCCATTCGGCCCTTCGAGCCTGCACCGCCATTCAATATGATCATGGCTGATCATCCAACTCAGTATCCTGTACCTGCCTTCTCTCCATACCCTCTGATCCCCTTTAGCCACAAGGGCCACATCTAACTCCCTCTTAAATATAGCAATATTCGGCCTGAAACGTCGCCTATTTCCTTCGCTCCATAGATGCTGCCGCACCCGCTGAGTTCCTCCAGCATTTTGTGTTCCCTGAATTAAAACAAAAGCATTTCCTCTTTAGACTTTAAACTCCTGAGATACATTGTACAAAAACAGGCCCTTTGGCCCATCGAACCCATGCCGACCAGCGATCACCCCGTATACTAGCACCATCCTATACACCGGTGACGGGGAGAACGAGTGAACAACTCCGTACAGGCAGCGCCCGATGTCGGGATCGAACCCCCGTGTCTTCGCCGCTGCCAGCTCTGCAAGGCAGCGACTCAACCCGCTGCGCCACCGTGGCAGCCCGATTTACTGGGGCAAATTGACCTAGAAACCTGCGCCTCGACGGAACCCGGGGCCCCTGGCACCGTG
>OY740808.1:4149777-4159039 GCA_963514005.1 Raja brachyura | reverse complement strand
TATCGGCCAAGGATCCACATACAAGGAACTCTATCTCTTGAAAGTCTCCAGAAAACCCACCTCCAATTATGAATTATTATTGCTTGAATTATTGCTGGGGGGGGGGGGGGGGTTCATTAACTGATTAGGGATAGAAACATATAAATTAGGTGCAGGAGTAGGCCATTCGGTGGGGGGGGCCCTTCGAGCCTGCACCGCCATTCAATATGATCATGGCTGATCATCCAACTCAGTATCCTGTACCTGCCTCTCTCCATACCCCCTGATCCCTTTAGCCACAAGGGCCACATCTAACTCCCAATGAACTGGCCTCAACTACCTTCTGTGGCCGAGAATTCCACAGACTCACCACTCTCTGTGTGAAAATGATTTTCCTTCCTCTCGGTCCTAAAAGACTTCCCCTTATCCTTAAACTGTGTGACCCTTGTCCTGGACTTCCCCAACATCGGGAACAATCTTCCTGCATCTAGCCTGTCCAACCCCTTAAGAATTTTGTAAGTTTCTATAAGATCCCATGGATGATCAGCCATGATCGTGTTGAATGGCGGAGCTGGCTCGAAGGGCCGAATGGCCGCCTCCTGTTGCCTGTTGTCCATTAACGCTGTGTGTCTTTTCTCCGTTGGGCAGAGTGGCCGGAGTTCGTCAGGAACTACGCCCCCTGGTGGGCCTCGCACACGCTGGACTGGCTGCGTTATGGCCGGCGGGTGCTGGTGGTCCACTACGAGGACTTGAAGCACGACCTCTTCAACCAGCTGAAGAAGAGGGTGGCCGCCCTGGGCCTGGCGGTCTCCGACGACCGGCTCCTGTGCGTGGAGAGCCAGAAGGACGGCAAACTTCAAGCGGTCCGGCCTGCGCAAGCTGGAGTACGACCCCTACACCGCGGAGATGAGGAAGGTCATCGGGGTTCTGGTCAAGACTGTCGACGTGGCCCTCAAACTGAGAAACCTCACGGGCGTTCCCGAGGATTATGCGCCCAGATGATCCCGATCCCGCCGGACAACTTAACGTCTCTGGGACGTGGCGAGCGGGATTCCCCACCCCCCCCTTCCATTTTACCCCACCCCCCCCCCCCCCCCCCCCCCGCTCCTTGTACTATTCTGCGGCTGTTAGCTTTCCCAAGTGCTTTCGAACGACCAGGGTGAGGTGGTCCTCACCCCCAGATATACGGCCCTGGGGGCGAGGGGGTGCCGGACGGGAAGACCACCAGGCTTGGGCAACGGCATCACGGTGAGCGTTTGACCGCACTGGGCCTCGCCGGCTGAAGTTTAGAAAGATGAGGTGGGGACCTCATTGAGACTTGGAACCGAATAATGAAAGGCTTGGATAGAGTGGATGTGGAGAGGATGCTTCCGCTAGTGGGAGAGTCTAGGACTAGAGGGGCACAGCCTCAGAATAAAGGGTAGACAAAAATGCTGGAGAAACTCAGCGGGGTGAGGCAGCATCTATGGAGCGGAAGGAATAGGTGACGTTTCGGGTCGAGACCCTTCTCCAGGCTGATGTGGAGGTTGGGGAGGTTGGGGGGGGGGGAGGAAAATGCGGAGGCAGGAGGCTGTGTGAGAGCTGTAAAGGGCGCTCTTTTAGAAAGAGGTGAGGAGGAACTTCTTTAGCCAGAGGGTGGTGAATCTGTGGAACTCATTGCCACAGAGGGCTGTGGAGGCCAAGACAGTGGATATTTTTACGCAGAGATAGACAGATTCTTGATCGGAGCAAGTGGGTGTCAGGGGGTTACGGGGAGAAGGCAGGAGAATGGGGTTGGGAGGGAGAGATCAGGCATAGGCTCGATGGGCCGAATGGCCTAATTCTACTCCTATAACTTGTGAAGGGTATGATGCAGAGAACATAGGTGAGCGTGCAAGCGCAGTGGGTAGAGCCGCTGCCTCGCAGCGCCAGAGACCCCGGGTTCGATCCCGAGCTACGGGTGCTGTCGGTACGGAGTTGGCACGTTCTCCCCGTGGGGTTTCCTCTGACACTCCAAAGGCATGGGATTTGATGAGTTACATGGCCTTCTGTAAATGCTCCCAAATTGGTTGGGGAGAACTAACATACGGGGTGAGGGGGGTCGCTGGTCGGCGCGGACTCGGTGGCCAAGGGGCCTGTTCGGCGCTGTATCTCTACCCTCAACTGAGTGAAACTATACAGAGTCACTGCGTTTCACGTTCATACCCTACCTGAGGTTAAGAGTTCATTGGATATACAGAAGGTCAATGGATATATTTAAGACTCGAGATCCTTGGCGCGTGGGACCAGTGTAGATGGGACATGTTGGTCGGTGTGGGCAAGTTGGGCTGTAGGGCCTGTTTCCACACTGTGTCACTCGACTCGATGATTAAACCATAGCCTCAAAATGAAAGGACTTTCCTTTAGGAAGGAGATGAGGAGGAATTTCTCTGTGAACCTGTGGAATTCTTTGCCACAGAAGGCTGTGGAGGCCAAGTCGGTGGATATTTTTAAGATGGCGAATGACTGATTCGTGATTAGTACGGGCATCAGGGGTTATGGGGAGAAGGCAGGAGAACAGGGTTGAGAGGGAGAGATACATAAGCCATGATTGAATGGCGGAGTAGACTTGATGGGCCGAATGGCCTAATTCTGCTCCTAGAACATGAAATGTTGGCAATCCAATTTCGCAGAGTGGCTCAGTTGGCATGAAGATGGGTCACGAACCAGGAAGGGCCTCCCAATGAGGGTGAACCAAAGTACTGGAACTAACACAGGAATAGATCGGGTAGACGCACAGAGTCTCTCGCCCAGAGTAGAGGAATCGAAGGACCAGAGGACATAGGTTCAAGGTGAAGGGGAAAAGATTTAATATGAATCTGAGGGGTAATGTTTTCACACAAAGGGTGGTGGGTGTATGGAACCAGCTGCCGGAGGAGGTGGTTGCGGCTGGGACTATCCCAACGTTTATGAAACAGTTAGACAGGACGGGTTTGGAGGGATGTGGGCCAAACGCATGCAGGTGGGACTAGTGTAGCTGGGGACATGTTGGCCGGTGTGGGCAAGTTGGGCCGAGGGGCCTGTTTCCACGCTGTATCAGTCTGTGACTAAAATGTGATAAACTATATCTAGAGTGGGAGAGGGTTAGAAAGAGTATGTGTGTGAGAGAGAGAGGGGGGGGGAGGAGGAGAGGTGGAGAGGGAGAGAGAGAGATAGAGGGGGGGAGAGGAGGATAGAGAGGGCTCTCTCGTAATGCGAGTCGATGGGGTCATTGACTTACATTAACTGAGTCAATACAGCATTCATTTCCATCCAATTTTCTTTGAGAAGTTAAATGAGTGGTTTAGGTAGATAATTAAATTAAAAATAGTTCTAAGTGCAGATAAATTGCAATGTTACAGTGGACCAAATAAACTCCCACTGTGCCGTGAATTTGCAGTTAAAACTTCTGTAATTAATTCATTCAGAGACCATTAATTAATAGTTTGCGATCAAATCTGTTTAGGTTTTCAGAACCAAACTGCTTATTAGAATTAGCTTTCCCGAAGACCTGGTCTCTCCTGGGATCTCCTTCTAAAACGGGGCGGCTGCACGAAGTTGGGGAATTCCGGGGGGCAGTCGCGGTGGCGCGGCGGTAGAGTTGCCGCCTTGCAGCGCTCACTGCACCAGAGACCCGGCTTCGATCCCGACTACGGGCGCTGTCTGCGCGGAGTTTGCACGTTCTCCCCGTGACCCCGAGAGCTTCGGTTTCCTCCTGCACTCCGAAAACGTGCTGGTTCGTAGGTTAAGGGCCTGTCCCACTTAGGTGATTATTTAGGGTGTCACCACATGGTCGCCGAGGTGCCGCCTGTACGGCCGTGAGTCGTCCCCTCAGTCGCCCAAAGAGTCGTAGCGTCGTTCTGGTCGCTGCTGGATTTTCAACGTGTTGAAAAAATTTTCGGAAACAGTCGGCGACAGTGGGTTTGACGCCAATGAGCGTAGGTTGACTTCTCCTGACGTAGGTGCTGTCGTAGTTGTGGCCAGGTGCAGTAGGCTGTACCAGGTGCTGACTTCAGTTTTGTTTTGGTGTTAAAGTAATTATTCTATTTCAAATTTTATGCCGAAGGGGGGGGTCCAGTCGCAGAGTTTTCGGCGACCCGCTACAACCATGGCAGTCGCCGAAAAAATCGCCTAAGCAGGACAGTCCCTTCAATTGGCTCGGTATCCTAGAGGGTGCAGGATAGTGTCAATATGCAGCGATCGCTGGTCGGTGCCGTCTCGGTGGGCCGAAGGGCCACTTTCTTTCCGCCCCTACCTCTGGACTAAACTAGACTCATTTCAATGCTTAAAGCAATCTGAAGAAAGGCACAAAGCAGGTCAGGCAGCGCCTGTGGAGGCTACGGAAGGGTGACGTTTCGGGTCGAGACCCTTCTTCAGACTTAAAGCGTTCTGTTGTTAAAGGGAAAAAATACCTTGTAATGGGTAAAACTGTTGATGGTGGAAAACTGAAATGAGAACAGTAAACGGGAGAGACATTGGACAGGCCACACTCACACAAACACACACTCACACTCACATACACACACACACTCACGCACACACATACACACACACTCACATACACACACACACACACTCACACAAACACACACTCACACTCACATACACACACACTCACGCGCACACATACGCACACACACGCGCACACACACACATACACACACACACTCACGCACACACACACACACACTCACACACTCTCTCACACACACGCTCACACACACTCACACATTCACACAGTCACACACACACTCACACACACACACATACACACACACTCACACCCACGCACACACATACACACACACACACACACACACTCATACACACTCACACCCACGCACACACACACACACTCACACACACTCACACACACACTCTCACACACTCACACACACTCACACACTCTCACACACTCTCACACACTCACACACACTCACACACACTCACACACACACACACTCATGCACACACACACTCACGCGCACACACACACGCGCACACACACACACTCACACACACTCACACACACACACTCACGCACACACACACACACACTCACACACACACACACTCACACACACACACACACTCACGCACACACACACACACACTCACACACACACACACACTCACACACACACACATTCATGCACACACACACACACACACACTCACGCACACACACACACTCACACACACACACACACACACACACACACACACACACACACACACACACACACACACTCACGCACACACACACACACACGCACTCACACACACACACACTCACACACACACACACTCACACACACACACACTCACACACACACTCTCACACACTCACACACGCACACACACACTCACACACAAGGGATCATTTACAATCTTTACCGAAGCAAATTAACCGGCAAAACCTGCACGCCTTTGGAGAGCGGGAGGAAACCGGAGCATCCGGGGACAACCCACGCAGGTCACGGGGAGAACGTGCAAACTCCGTACGGACAGCACCCGTGGTCGGGATCGAACCCGGGTCTGTGAGGCAGAGCGAAAGGGAAGCCGGGAAGTCAATCGTTCCCAGAATATCTCCGTTGCCAAGGGCAACTAGGAAAAAGGCAAAGTGTCGCTTGGTAATGTGGAGATCCAAGCCAAGAGTGGCTTGAATCTTGTCGTATGACTAATAGTCCCAGTGGCTGGGCAGTGAGTGCGAGGAGAGATATTGTCAGAAGGAACTGCAGACGCTGGTTTAAACCAAATTCAGACACAAAATGCCTGAGTAACTCAGGGGGACGGGAGCGTCTCTGGAGAGAAGGAAAGGGCAACGTTTCGGGTCGAGAACCTTCTTCAGACTGAGAGTTGGGGGGGAGAGGCAGATACAGAGATAAGGAAGTGTAAGGTGTGAAAATGTGACGGTCAAACAAAATGTAGAATAAATCCCGGATTAATTAACAAGAGTATGTGGTTAGAGTCACAGAGTGATAGATACAGCGCAGAAACAGGCCCTTCGGCCCAACTCGCCCACACCGGCAAACATGTCCCAGCTACACTGGAGGGATGGTCCATATCCCTCCAAACCTGTCCTATCCATTGTCTGTCTAACTGTTTCTTAAACGTTGGGATAGTCCCAGCCTCAACTACCTCCTCCAGCAGCTCGTTCCATACACCCACCACCCTTTGTGTGGAAAAGTTACACCTCAGATTCCTATTAAATCTTCTCCCCTTCACCTTGAGCCTATGTCCTCTGGTCCTCGATTCCCCGACTCTGGGCAAGAGGCTCTGTGCGTCTACCCGATCTATTCCTCTCATGATTTTGCCCACAGGCCGAGCGATGTGGATAAGAACCCGGTACAAAGTGACGTGGGCGCTGGAAGATGTTGCCGCTAGGCAGAGTTAGACATTCATTCCTCACCTCACTGCTGGCAGTGATTTTACAGAGATATTTATCAAACTCCCCTTGCCTGTGGTTTTCCTGGAAGTGGGAGTATGAAGAATAAGGATGTGGCAATCCGGGAATCACAGTCCCTTTTATTGATGCCGTGACTCAGGTCTGCAGGGGACATTAAATATGGGTGCGTAGATACACACAAAGGCACACGCACACACCCTCGCACGCACACGCGCACGCACATGCATACACGCACGCACACCCGCACGCACACACATGCATACACGCACACACGCACACACCCTCACGCACACACACACCCTCGCACGCACGCATGCACACACACCCTCGCACGCACACATGAACACACGCACACACACGCATGCACACACACACACACATACACAAGCGCGTGCATCCACGCACGCACACGCACACACCCTCGCACGCACACATGCACACACGCACACACACACACGCATGCACACACACACACACACAAGCGTGTGCACCCACGCACACAAACACAAGCACACACACACACATAGGGGCACATACTCATGTACACATGCACACAGACACACACAGGTGCACACACACACACACACATATAGACACACAAACACACACATAGACACACTTAAACACACACAAGCGCGCTCACACTCGCACACCTACACAGTCCGAATAAGGGCACCCTTTCCAGTTGTCAATCTGGAAAAGGTGCAGAGAAGATTCACGTGGATGTTGCCAGGACTCGAGGGCCTGAGCTACAGGGAGAGGTTGAGCGAGGCTGGGACTCTATTCCTTGGAGCGCAGGGGGATGAGGGGTGATCTTATCGAGGTGCACAAGATCACGAGTGGATCACACAGGGTGGATGGACAGAAGGGGGGAATGGAGAAAGCCCAGGCAGTCACAGGGAGAGCCCACCCTCCTGCCTCCTCACCGTCATCTCTAACGCCCGGATCAATCAATTACCTTTAGATCGTGTCTTTAAAAATACCCAATGACTTGGCCTCCACCGCCGTCTGGATATGGATAGGGAAGTGAAGACATTGCAAAATGCCCCCCAAAAAATAACTGTTTGCAAATATTATTGTTCGGGGGGGGGGGGGAAATCTGCCATAGAGTGTGACGCATCTAGCTGTTCTTGGAGTAGACTTCTACTTGCAAGGCACGGCAGTATTCACACCATCAATCTCTGGACTGTTGCCGTTAAAAACTGTTACGTTTTTGTTTAAGCAGCAAGCACGCCACATGTTTCCGACACTTAATCAGAATTACAGTAGAAACACAAACATACAGCAATACTAAAAATAGAAAATCCAGGCTTGAAGATATATTAACCCCGGTACATCGGGGCGGTCACGGTGGCGCAGCGGTAGAGTCGCTGGCTCACACCGCTCGCAGCGCCGGAGACCCGGGTTCGATCCCAGGCCTCGGGCGCTTGTCCGCACGTCCTCCCCGTGACCTGCGCGGGTTTCCTCCGAGATCGTCGGTTTCCTCCCGCACTCCGAAGACGTGCGGGACCGTAGGCCGATTGGCTCGGTGTAAAAGCGTGAAATAGGACGGCGTTTTAGTGCGCAGGGATCGCTGGCCGGCACGGACTCGGTGGGCCGAAGGGCCTGTTTTCAACGCTGTGACTCTCAACAGAGGCTAATCAAATCTCCGAGCTGTTGTTTGAATAATGTTTTACTCATGAACCAAACACATCACATGTTTCGGAATCAGAATCACAGTGGAAACACACGCATGGATATTAACATAGGCAGTCCAGCCTTAAAGATGTATTACCCATTGCTCCACAAATTGAAGAATTACGGGTAATCAGGCACTGGAGGTTAAAGTAGCTTAATAATATTCATGTAATCCTTCGAGCATGTTGGTTGTTGGTTGTCGGGAAAAAACTATATTCTAATTTATGCTTTAGGTAACTGATGCGTTGTGAGCGGTTTTTGGGCCCCATATCTGAGGAAGGACGCGCTGACGTTGGAGAGGGTCCAGAGGAGGTTTACAAGAATGATCCGTGGAATGATGAGTGGGGTCAATGTACGAGGAGCGTTAGATGGCGCTGGGCCTGTACTCGCTGGAGCTTAGAAGGATGAGTGGGGGGAGGGACCTCATTGAAACGTACCGAATAGTGAAAGGCCCGGAGAGAGGGGATGTGGAGAGGGTGTTTCCACTGGATAATAGACACTAGGTGCAGATCTCGGAGAAAACCCACGCAGGTCACGGGGAGTACACACGGCCAAGCACCCGTAGCCGGGATCGAACCGGGACCCGTAGCCGGGGTCCACAGACTCACAACTTAAGGATAAGGGGGAAGTCTTTTAGGACCGAGATGAGAAAAACATTTTTCACACAGAGAGTGGTGAATCTGTGGAATTCTCTGCCACAGAAGGTCGTTGAGGCCAGTTCATTGGCTATATTTAAGAGGGAGTTAGATGTGGCCCTTGTGGCTAAAGGGATCAGGGGGTATGGAGAGAAGGCAGGTACAGGATACTGAGTTGGATGATCAGTCATGATCATATTGAATGACGGTGCAGGCTCAAAGGGCCGAATGGCTTCTACTCCTGCACCCATTGTCTATATTTCTATGAACCCGGGTCTCTGCCGCTACGAGCGCTGTAAAGCAGCGACTCCACCACTGCGCCACTGTGACCGCTCCGATATACTGGGGCTAAATATATCTTCAAGCCAGCACCGCCATTCAATGTGATCATGGCTGATCATCCCCAATCAGTACCCCGTTCCTGCCTTCTCTGCATATCCCCTGACTCCGCTATCTTTAAGAGCCCTATCTAGCTCCCTCTCATCCAGAGCATCCAGAGAACCGGCCTCCACCGCCCTCTGAGGCAGAGAATTCCACAGACTCGCAACTCTCTGCGTGAGAGTCC
>OY740808.1:4137277-4144777 GCA_963514005.1 Raja brachyura | reverse complement strand
CCCAGGCTTGCATCCGACCAGGATGCATCACCCATGGTCAGTCTTGACCGAGAGGGGCCCTACTACTAGTTTAAGTTAGATTATAATTTAGTTTAGTTTACTCTACTCTAGAGACGCATCATGAAACAGGCCCTTCAGCCCATCAAATCCACGCCGACCTGTAGTCTGCTGCCTCTGATATCCCAGTTTCACACCTTAGCACATCGTCAAACTCCGGCCACTGAATGGTGACCTGGACAATGACACGTTGGCCTGGCTCGCCCCAATGGAGCTGCAGGTCTAAAAGACATACGACAGAAGAAGAAGACCTTACACACACAGGAGGCAATTTACCTCGGCCGATTAGTTTAGTTTAGCTTATTGTTGTCCCATGTACCCAGGCACAGTGCATAGTGAAACTGGGATAACATGGAACTCGTGTGAATGGGTTTTGTCTAGTTTAAAGATACAGCGCAGAAACAGGCCCTTCGGCCCACCGTGTCCGCGCCGACCAGCGATCCCCGCACACACTAGCGACACTGTCGTTGAAGCCAATTAACCTGCTCGTCTTTGGAGGAAACCGGAGATCCCGGAGAAAACCCACGCGGGTCACGGGGAGAACGTGCGGCCAGCACCCTTAGTCGGAATCGAACCCGGGTCTCCGGCGCTGTGAGGCAGCGACTCTACCCGCTGCGCCACCGTGGACTCGGTGGGCCGGAGGGGGAATATTTCCACCCTGTATCTCGGAACGTAGCTAAAGCACCCGGTCCCATCGTGCATGAAGCTCGCAAGAGTGGTCCAGCCTCCACAAGGCCCCCTCTCTCATTCCCCTCTCCGGAATGGAACGGAACAGAATACATCATCACCACGTGCGACAAGTGAAATTCTTTGCTTGCATTTTTTCAAAATTTCAAAATAGATTTCATTCCAGAAATAAAATATATACAAACAAGGTCCTTACAAAACTCCGACAACCGACATTCTCGGAGGCTATACATACACCCAATACAGTTCCCCCAGATTTATCCCCCCACCCTTGCCACACGTGGCCCACCGGCGTGGAATCCCTTCCCTGGTTTTGAGGGGCGTCTCCACCGCACCCTGCCCCCCCGTGTCCAGCAGTTGAAGGACCCTAGACCGTGGCCCTCCCCCACCGAGCCTTGGCGTTGGCAGCACCGAGCTTGTGCGTAAATAGCGGTTACCTGCGGGCGCTGGCAAAGTTACAAAAATACGCCGGCTCCTCCGTCGTCCCCCCCCCCCTCCCCTCCCCTCACCCCCCGACCCGCGAGGCCCAGCACCGTTAAGGCGTACACTTTGCCACTCGATATTCCTCCCTCTACCCCCGTTCTATACTAAACCTACAAGGCTATCGAAGGGTTCGCACTCTGGGCAAAACATAGCGTAGATTGGCCTTACCTGCTGCAGTGGTCCGTATTAAACCATTGTCACTGCTGTGTCTTCATGCAGAAGCAACCTCTGTATATATTTTGTACTGAAAGTATAAAATTGTGGCAGGTTTTTACACAGAATACGAATAATGAAACGTTTTTGTTATGAAGGGGGACTAAAACGGTGATTGTTTGATGTGGCATTTATGATATTTCTTTTCCAATTGTGAATTTCCCGAATGGAAATGATTGAAATTAATTCCTGTTCAGTTTCCTGAAGTCTGTTTCTTGCATTCGCCTGGATTATCCTCAGGTCTCCATTAAAATATTCTTCTTACGGTGCTCGACGTTGAATCCCGAGACTTTATTTCGTCCATCAGCTTCACCGTCGGAAGGACAAGGGGGGGGGGGGGGGAAAGGAAAGCTTAGATTTACCGATACAGCGCGGAAACAGGCCCTTCAGCCCACCGAGACCGTACCGACCAGCGATCCCCGCACACTAACACCATCTAACACACTAGGGACAATTTACACTTACACCTGTATACCTGTACGTCTTTGGAATGTGGGAGGAAACCGAAGATCGCGGTCGAACGGGGAGAACGTACAAACTCCGTACGGACAGCACCCGTGGTCAGGATCGAACCCGGGTCTCCGGCGCTGCATTCGCTGTAAGGCAGCGACACTACCGCTGCGCCACTATTCTTTGGTCAGCGTTTCCCTGGGCGGCCTTGCTCATTCGGCCCTGGCACACGTTGGCACAGACATCCAGTTTCCCTCGTAACAGGGCGGCACGGTGGCGCAGCGGTAGAGTTGCTGCCTCACGGCGCCAGAGACCCAGGTTCGATCCCGACTACGAGCGCTGTCTGTACCGAGTTTGTACGTTCTCCCCCGTGACCTGCGTGGGTTTTCTCCGGGTGCTCCCGGTTTCCTCCCGCACTCCAAAGATTTTCACCTGCACCTCCTCCAACCTCATCTACTGCATCCGTTGCTCCAGATGCCAGCTGATCTACATCGGTGAGACCAAGCAGAGGCTGGGCGATCGTTTCGCCGAACACCTCCGCTCGGTCCGCAATAACCAACCCGACCTCCCGGTGGCTCAGCACTTCAACTCCCCCTCCCATTCCGTATCCGACCTCTCGGTCCTGGGCCTCCTCCACGGCCAGAGTGAGCAACACCGCAAGTTGGAGGAACAGCACCTCATATTCCGCTTGGGGAGTCTGCATCCTCTGGGCTTAAACATTGAATTTTCTCAATTCTGTTAACCCAGGCTGTCTCCTCCCCTTCCCACCTCTCCCTCAGCCCTCGGGCCCTGGCATTCCCTCTCTCTCTATCTCTCCCCCACCCAAGCCGCACTAGCTTCTCATTTTCACACTACAAACAGCTTACAACGGCCTGCTTCCTTTATCATCGATACTTTTTTGCATATCTTTCATTCATTGTTCTTTGTCTCTCCACATCACCGTCTATATCTCTCGTTTCCCTGATCCCTGACCAGTCTGAAGAAGGGTCTCGACCCGAAACGTCGCCTATCTCCTTCGCTCCTTAGATGCTGCTGCACCCGCTGAGTTTCTCCACAGAGAGTTGTGAGTCTGTGGAATTCTCTACCTCAGAGGGCGGTGGAGGCCGGTTCTCTGGATACTTTCAAGAGAGAGCTAGATAGGGTTCTTAAAGATAGTGGAGTCAGGGGATATGGGGAGAAGGCAGGAACGGGGTACTGATTGGGGATGATCAGCCGTGATCACATTGAATGGCGGTGCTGGCTCGAAGGGCCGAATGGCCTACTCCTGCACCTATTGTCTATTGTCTATTGTCTAACCCAGCGGGACAGGCAGCATCTCTGGAGGGAAGGAATGGGTGATGTTTCGGGTCGACACCTGCTGTCTATTGTCCTCCAGTACATCGAGCCCTCGGGCCGACAGGACTTCCGGACTTTGGATAATGCTCGCCAAAATGGCGGCGCCTGCATGTGTGAAAAATGCACGAAGCCATTCACAGTGCAGTCGCATATTCAACAAATAAACCACCAGACACACATGGAAAAGGCATTAAACAACGATGTGCAATTTATCGTACGAGTTCCCTTCGGGTGCATTCCAAAATTACGCATGATTTATGGACAGAGTAGTCTTCATGACATTCAGATAAGGTGCACTAGAGAAGCAGAATTATTCAGGAATCTAATTCTCCTGGGCATAGCAGACAGGGTGCGAGACAATTTTGAGTCAATTTAATAAATGACCGAATTAACTGGATGCCAGAGGACCTTGCATACGTATTCCTCTACTATTGTGGCCTTAGAAACATAGAAACATAGAAAAATAGGTGCAGGAGTAGAGGCCATTCGGCCCTTCGAGCCTGTCGAGCCTGCACCGCCATTCAATGTGATCATGGCTGATCATCCAACTCAGTCTCCCGTACCTGCCTTCTCTCCATACCCTCTGATCCCTTTAGCCATACCTAACAGCCTCTTAAATATGGCCTTACAACGGAGATCTCAAAGAGAAGGGGTCAGTCAGTGGGTGCGATTAGTTGGTAGGACTGTACTCATTTATACATCCTCTCCTCATTGGTACATGCTTGTTGTACTGAAATATGGACGTACTATAAAATATGCGACGCACTTGGATAGTGAATATGATTCCCACAGATTAGATTATTTTCATCCCAGTACCATATCTTTACTGGTTCAGAGATATACGGCGTAGATCGTCACCTTGTTGTGGTGGAGAAGCTCGTGTGGACCTGAGATCCTGAGAGCGATGCCGTCTGGAGTGACGCTCCTGGTAGGGCCACCCATGGCGGTAAGGTCGAGGGGGAGGACTCGGACAGAGAGCCATCCAACCAAGACCTCAACGGTGGAACAGGCGGAGGACGATGGCTGACCTTAGTGGAGCGTCACAACGGCTGGGAAGGCGGATGAAGGCTGCAGCAGAAACGGGTCTCCGGTCGTCTTGGACTCCATGCCACTGGATCCTGACCCAGATCTGTCAAGGACCGTGGGGTGGCTGTCTGTGCACCAGTCTCCCCACGTTAAACAAAGTCACGCACAGGCGGCCTCCATGTAGGGAATAGCACCCTGGAGACACCCATGGTCAGCCATGACTGAGGGGGGGCCTAAGAAGAAGAATACGGCACGGAAACAGGCCCTTAGGCCCACCGAGTCCGCACTGACCAGTGTTCCCCGCACATTAACGCTATCCGACACACACACACACCAGGAACAATTTTACATTTAAACATTTACACCGAGCCAATTAGCCTGCAAACCTGCACGTCTTTGGAGTGTGGGAGGAAACCGGAGATCCCGGAGAAAACCCACTCAGGTCACGGGGAGAACGTGCAAACTCCGCACAGACTGCACCGATAGTCTGGGTCGAACACAGGTCTCTGGCGCCATGAGGCAGCGACTCTACCGCTGCGCCTCCACCCCGCCCTGAACTGTTTAGTTCCCGAGCACTACATAAAACTCTCGAGACCCGAACACACACAGGCCGATGCAGAGAGATGTGAAACGAGGAACTGCAGGTTCTCTGGAGTTTAGAAGGATGAGAGGGAATCTCATTGAAACATATAAGATTATTAAGGGTTTGAACACGCTAGAGGCAGGAAACATGTTCCCGATGTTGGGGGAGTCCAGAACCAGGGGCCACACGCAGTTTAAGAATAAGGGGTAAGCCATTTAGAATGGAGACGAGGAAACACTTTTTCTCACAGAGAGTGGTGAGTCTGTGGAATTCTCTGCCTCAGAGGGCGGTGGAGGCCGGTTCTCTGGATACTTTCAAGAGAGAGCTAGATAGGGCTCTTAAAAATAGCGGAGTCGGGGGATACGGGGAGAAGGCAGGAACGGGGTACTGATTGGGGATGATCAGCCATGATCACATTGAATGGCGGTGCTGGCTCGAAGGGCCGAATGGCCTCCTCCTGCGACTATTGTCTATTGTCTAAATTGAACAAACGAATGAGAGCTATGCAGAGAGCAAGGAAAGGTGGAGCCCACAATGGTCCGTTGTTGGTTGTGAGCGATAGGTGAGCTAGCTGTACCAACAGCGAAAGCCAACGGAACGACATACCGCCTGACCCACTGAGTTCTTCATTTGAATACAGACTCTAACATCACCAGTCCTTGAGCCTCTCAGCAGGCTTGGTGCCAACATATTATTTCGGAGAAATTCAATTAACAATTATTTATTACGATCAATTAATTAATCGTTTTAATTAGCAACAAATTGCTTCATAACGGAGACTGGATATTTGCAGTTTCTCGTGGCCTTGTTTGAAGGGTGAGTTCATATATTTTTTACCTCCTTCCTTCTTGTTGCTATAACCCGGGAGGGTTTTGCATAACAATTATTGCGGCACGGTGGCGCAGCGGTAGAGTCGCTGCCTCACAGCGCCGGGGACCCGGATTCGATCCCGACTACGTGTGCTGCCTGTACGGAGTTTGCACGTTCTCCCCGCGACCCGCCTGCGTTTTCTCCGGGTGCTCCGGTTTCCTCCCGCACTCCAAAGACGTGCAGGTTTGCAGGTTGAAGGGTCTCGACCCGAAACGTCGCCTATCTCCTTCGCTCCTTAGATGCTGCTGCAGCCGCTGAGTTTCTCCAGCCTTTTGTGTTCCCATTTCTTCTCTCCAGAGATGCTGCCTGTCCCGCTGAGCTAGACAATAGACAATAGACAATAGGTGCAGGAGTAGGCCATTCGGTCCTTCGAGCCAGCACCACCTTTCAATGTGATCATGGCTGATCATCCCCAATCAGTACCCCGTTCCTGCCTTCTCCCCATATCCCCTGACTCCGCTATCTTTAAGAGCCCTATCTAGCTCTCTCTTGAAAGCATCCAGAGAACTGGCCTCCACCGCCCTCTGAGGCAGAGAATTCCACAGACACACCACTCTCTGTGAGAAAAAGTGTTTCCTCGTCTCCGTTCTAAATGGCCTACTCCTTATTCTCAAACTGTGGCCCCTGGTTCTGGACTCCCCCGACATGTTTGCTGCCTCTAGTCTGTTTCTCTAGCATTTTGTGAATATCTCAGGTTTGTAGGTTAACTGGCTCGATATAAATATAAATTGTCCCGAGTGCGTGTAGGATTGTGTTAGTGTGTGGGGATCGCTGGTCGGCGCGGACTAAACTAGACTAAAGAATGAGCTGGGATTTGAAGGCAAGACTGAAGGCCACTGTTTGTGTGCAGGAAGGAACTGCGGATGCTGGTTTAAACCGAAGACAGACACAAAGTGCTGGAGTCACGCTGAATAACTCCTGCATTTTGTGTCTAGCCACTGTTTACGTGATAGTGCGCGAGGTTGAAATAAAAAATCTATACGGTGAAGCTGGAAGAGCAGCGATCATCAGTCAAAGTGACGTGTGGCTTATGGTCCAACAGTGAACTTAATGTTGGCTGCACGCAGCACGGTGGCGCAGCGGGTAGAGCTGCTGCCTCACCGCGCCAGTGACCTGGGGTTCGATCCCGACCTGGGGTGCTGTCTGTACGGAGTGTGTCGAATTTGCACCTTCTCCCCGTGACCTGCGTGGGTTTTCTCCGGATGCTCCGGTTTCCTCCCGCACTCCAAAGACGTGCGGGCTTGTAGATCGACACAAAGTGCTGGAGTAACTCAATAGACAATAGGTGCAGGAGTAGAGGCCATTCGGCCCTTCGAGCCAGCACCGCCATTCAATGTGATCACGGCTGATCATACCCAATCAGTACCCCGTTCCTGCCTTCTCCCCATATCCCCTGACTCCACTATCTTTAAGAGCCCTATCTAGCTCTCTCTTGAAAGCATCCAGAGAATCGGCCTCCACCGCCCTCAGCGGGTCAGGCAGCTTCTCTGGAGAACATGGAGAGGTGACATTTCGGGTCGGTGCCCTTCTTCGGACTGACTGTAGTAGGGGGAGCGGGGGGGGGGGGAATTAGTTGCTGTTCCCGCTGAGTTGCTCCAGCATTTTGTGTCGATCTTTGGTATAAACCAGCGTCTGTAGTTGCTTTTCATTACGGGTTTTGGAGATTAAATCCCTTGGTTCCGGTTTCCTCCCACAATCCAAAGACGTACAGGTTTGTAGGTTAATTGGCTTCTGTAAAATTATAAATTGCGACTAGTGTGTGTAGGACAGGGTTAGTGTAGGTGGCAGAAACATAG
>OY740808.1:4087277-4132277 GCA_963514005.1 Raja brachyura | reverse complement strand
TGTCCTTCCTCAAATTAGGGGACCAAAACTGCACACGATACTCCAGGTGTGGTCTCACTAGGGCTCTGTACAACTGCAGAAGGACATCCTTGCTCCTAAAGACAAAACCGATGAAGTTCAAGGAAGATATGGAAAAGATGGAGCAGATGGAGAGAGAGAGAGGGGGGGGGGGGGGAATGAGAGAGAGAGACAGAGAGACAGAGACAGAGAGAGACAGAGAGAGACAGAGAGAGACAGAGAGAGACAGAGAGAGACAGAGAGATTGAGAAAGAGAGAGAGGGAGAGAGGGGGAGGGAGGGGGAGGGAGGGGGAGGGAGGGGGGAGAGAGAGAGAGGGGCAGAGAGAGAGAGAGCGAGAGACAGAGAGAGACACAGAGAGTGACAGAGAGTGACAGAGACAGAGAGAATGAGAGAGAGGGAGAGGGAGGGACCGAGGGAGAGAGGGAGAGAGAGAGACACAGAGATTGACAGAGACAGAGAGAGAGAATGAGAGAGAGGGAGAGGGAGAGAGGGACCAAGGGGAGAGAGAGAGAGAGAGAGAGAGAGAGAGAGAGGCAGAGAGAGAGAGAGAGAACCTTCGACTGCATTCACAAGGCCATCCACTGCAAAAATCTGCAGCCAATTATCTTGCCCGTCTACACTGAGTGCCAAAGATTAATTGCAGAGTTAATGATTGCATCCTCTACACGCCGCCGATGCATTCTGCTCCAGCGCCTACGTCTGCCGCATGCATAACCCAGCCGTGCTCTGTAGAACACTTTGCCGCAATTTCACATTTAAATAAGAAATGAGGCCGGCCCTGGCGATGTTGATGTGGCATCAATCATGACCATTTGAAGCTCCGAGTGAACTGCTACCCACTAGTTAACGAGGGGGAACAGCCCAAGCCGACCTGCGATAGACCCTTCATAATCAACGTCTCATTATAGCTCCGAGGGGCAGCCCTGCATTCACGCTGCGGAAATAAGACAGGCAAGAACGTTGCTGTAGAAAGTGTAAGGTTTGTCTTAATGGACAAACAAGAACTATTTAAAATAATATGGTCCCCATTTATTGAATATTTGAAGGGGCAAACTGGGCCGGCACGAGAACCCGACTGAAACCAGGATCAAAGAATAGACAAAGTCGTACATTTCATAAAACCCGGATATATCTCCAATGATGCAAAATCTGTAGAACATTCCATTCTGTCCCAACTTTTTATATATATATATTTTTTTTTTTGTTTAATCTTTTTTTCACAATTTTCCGCCTTTATAAAAAAAAATATTTAAAACAATTTTTTAAAAAAAGAACGTCGCTGTAATTCCCAGCCCCTGTCTAAATATCCCAGCCTCAACTACCTCCTCCGGCAGCTCGTTCCATACACCCACCGCCCTCTGTGTGAAAAACTTACCTCTCAGATTGCTATTGAATTCCCACCCTCTGTGGCAGAGAGTTCCAGAGACCCACCACTCTCTGTGTGAAAAAAGTCCTTCTCATCTCGGTCCTAAAGGATTTCCCCCTTATCCTTAAGCTGTGACCCCTTGTCCTGGACTTCCCCAACATCGGGAACAATCTTCCTGCATCGAGCCTGTCCAACCCCTTAAGAATCTTGTAAGTTTCTATAAGATCCCCTCTCAATCTCCTAAATTCTAGAGAGTATAAACCGAGTCTATGCAGTCCTTCTGCCCACACTAGCCTACACACCCTAGGGACAATTTACATTTATGCCAAGCCAATTAACCTGCAAACCTGAGCGTCTTTGGAGTGTGGGAGAACCTGGGAAAACCCACGCACGGGGCGAGCGTGTAAACTCCAAACAGACAGCACCCGTAGTCGGGATCAAACTTGGGTCTCCGTCGCTGTGAGGCAGCAACTCTACCGCTGCGCCAACATGTCGCCCAAGCAATAAATTTGTTTTTAAAAAAACACAGCGACCCACGAACGTCCGAGAGCACGCCGACTGTCGACGCGCCGCTACCGTGCGCTGGGACTACCGTGCGCCGGGACTGCCGTGCGTCGGGAGGGCCGTGCCCCACTTACCCGGGAGGATCATGGAAGCAGTGGACTAGTCCAGAACGTGGGAGGCTTGCGATCTCCGCATCGCAAAGTTCCCCCTTTCTCAGGCAGGCTGGTCTGGGCCTGTATATATATATATATATATATATATATATGGTCACCACTGCATTTAGTCAACAACTTTGGCAAACAAACAGAGGAGGGGGAGCGAGAACCAGAGGGGTTGGAAGATTGCGACCTTCACGTGGTCCGCCCTGTTTCGACTAATGCAATCAACTCGACGTGCACAAACGGACGATCAAATAGAACAGGTTGTCCAACAACTTTAGGCCGTGCACGCCACACGGAAGAAGAAGAAAACCAGAAGGCGTAGATTTAGGCAGGGGTGGGCAACCTGGTTCTGCATAGGGGCCGGGACGCGTGTCTGTGAGCGGATGGCGGGCCACATCTATCACGTGTACACGCGGATCCCGCCCC
The DNA here is from genome assembly GCA_963514005.1 of Raja brachyura. The sequence continues at coordinate 4,129,800 of OY740808.1, read as the reverse complement.
GGATGGCCGGCATCAAATCATGTGTTCACAGAAGGTAGACAAAAATGCTGGAGAAACTCAGCGGGTGAGGCAGCCTCGTGCAATCCTCGCGTGTCTCACCCGCTGAGTTTCTCCAGCATTTTTGTCTACCATTGATTTTTCCAGCATCTGCAGTTTTTTCTTAAAACCTGTTGGCGGAAGGTGCGCAGGATGCGGTGCAGCCAGAGCTTGCCGCTCGGCCGCTGCTCGGGGAAGCGCTGGCTCGGCAGGACGGATGATTTGGGTTACGGGCCGCATGCGGCCCTGGGGCCGTAGGTTGCCGACCCCTGGTTTAAGGTGCAGGAAGGAACTGCAGATGCTTTTTGAAACCGAGGATAGACATAAAATGCTGGAGTAAAGGGGCTGTCCCACTAAGGCGACTTAATTGGCGCGTTTAGAAGAGTTTGAAAAAATGACATGTTGAAGACCTCCTTCGACCAGCTTCGACTGGCTACGACTAACTTCGGGAAAATTGGACACCGAATAGTGGAGAGTGAAGACGACCTCCTTCGACCTCCCTTCGACTATGATGAAGGCTATCTACGACTACCCTCGATTACCTACGACTAACATGCCGACCTACTACGACCTTCTTCGACCAAATCTACGAGTAAAAAAAGTATCAATTTTTTCCATGGCGACCTTTTTTTATTCGCAGGCATTTTTCAACACGTTGAAAAAACGCCGCAACCTAACTGAGGCCTCGAGTACGCGGAGACCGCTCTCGAGCATGAAGGAGAGTTACGAAGACCTCCTATGACCCCGTGTCGACCATGCTGCGAGTATGAGTCGAGGGCAAACTCGCCAGAACTCGCAGATTAGGTCGCCCAAGTGGGACAGAGCCCCTTTACTCAGCGGGACTGACAGCAGTTTGTTAAAGAAGGATCTGCAGATGCTGGAGAATCGAGGGTTACACAAAAAGCTGGAGTAACTCAGCGGGTGCAGCAGCATCTAAGGAGCGAAGGAGATGGGCGACGTTTCGGGTCGAGACCCTTCTTCAGACTGGTCAGGGATCAGGGAAACGAGAGATATAGACGGTGATGTGGAGAGATAAAGAACAATGAATGAAAGATACGCAAAAAAGTATCGATGATAAAGGAAGTATGCATCTCTAGTGAGAAGGATTCAGTGACGTTCTGGGTCGGGTAAGGAGCGGGAGGGGAGATTTAATAGGAACCTGAGGGGTTATTTCACACAGAGGGTGGTGGGCGTATAGAACGAGCTGCCACAGGAGGTAGTCGAAGGTAGTCGGACTATCGTAACTTTTAAGAAGCAATTGGACAGGTTCATGGATTGGACGTTCAGAAGGATATGGGCCAAACGCACGCAGGTGGGACTGGTGCAGTTTGGCCGGTGTGGGCAAGGTGGGAAGGTGGGCCTGTTTCCACGCTGTATCACTCCGAGACCATATCACCAGAGAGAGCAGGGAAAACCCATTAAATCCAGTTTTTTTTTTCAAACTGTGATTTATATCGTCATTAAATGGTGCACAAATCAATTGCCAACAAATATATCCCGGGGAAATTATTAGCGAATGTAATCAGTAATGTTACAGAATATGGATCACTGTACACAATAACACAGGTGAACGAGTAGGGAAAGCCCTCGTTACTGTGAAGGCGCGCACACCATAATGACACCGGCTCTATTAATGATTCATCTGAACATGTATAATCTTGTCATGTTTAATACCAGGTTCACAGTATATTAGAGGCACAATGGTTATAACTCATAAATAATTGATTATTTTAAATGAAAACTAGTCTGTTATTCTCTCCTGTGATCATTCCTTGCATTACTTAAGAGAATATTCTTATGTTGGGCAGTGCATATTGTTTCTCAAGGCAGTTGTAATTGTACTAAATGTATATATATATAAATGTGTATATATATATATATATATACACACACACACATATATACACACACACTTATATACACACATACACACACACACACACACACACACACACACACATATATACACACACACACACATGTATATATATACACACACACACACACACATACATATATACACACACACACACACACACACATACATATATACACACACACACACACATGTATATATATACACACACATATATATACACACATACACACACACACACACACACATATATACACACACACACACATGTATATATATACACACACACACACACACACACACACACACACATATATACACACACACACACATGTATATATATACACACACACACACACATACATATATACACACACACACACACATGTATATATATACACACACACACACATACATATATACACACACACACACACATGTATATATATACACACACACACACATACATATATACACACACACATATATATACACACATACACACACACACACACACACATATATACACACACACACACATGTATATATATACACACACACACACATACACACACACACACACATACATATATACACACACACATATATACACACATACACACACACACACACACACACACATATATACACACACACACACATGTATATATATACACACACACACACACACATACATATACACACACACACACACACACATGTATATATATACACACACACACACATATATATATACACACACACGCACATACATATATATATACACACACATACATATATACACACCAGGCACGTGCCGTCAGGGTGGGCAAGGTGGGCACGGCCTAACCTGACTAAAATTATAACATAGTAATAACTAAATATAAATAATATAGGCATGGGGAATTACGCCTATGAAAGAGACCGATCGCTTAGGTAGGCATAATTCTCCCTGCCTTTCATCCGCAGCGCTTGTAACACGGGAAGGTCTGTGCAGCCCACGTGCAGGGTTTCGGCCCGAAACGTTGCCTATTTCCTTCAGGGGTTTCGTCCCGAAACGTTGCCTATTTCCTTCGCTCCATAGATGCTGCTGCACCCGCTGAGTTTCTCCAGCACTTTTGTCCATCACTATATGGGCTTTGCTCTTTAAAATTGACATCAGCTCGCGGAAGGGCCGTCTTGGATTGTGGGGAGTTCCCCAGCTTGACTCAGTGCACCGATGCAACGGGGCAAAGCCAAGACTGCGGCATTATAAATCCACTTCTCCACGTTACTGCTGAATCAGCAAAGCCAGCATTTCACTGCGACAGCGAAACACAATGCATTTTTAAACCCTGCGATCTGCCGGTTATTTACTACTCCACAAAGTGGGAAAAGCATTGAATTATCATCTGACAGCAAAGGAAAATATGCTGGAGGTATTCACATTATTAGCTGGGCTTTAAAGAAGTAATCAATCTGAGATAGGACATGATTTGAATGTGTCGGAGTATTCAAATAGATATTTTTAGAAGCATAGAAACACAGAAAATAGGTGCAGGAGGAGGCCATTCGGCCCTTCGAGCCAGCACCGCCATTCATTGCGATCATGGCTGATCGTCCCCAATCAATAACCCATGCCTGCCTTCTCCCCATATCCCTTGACTCCACTAGCCCCTAGAGCTCTATCCAACTCTCTCTTAAATCCATCCAGTGACTTGGCCTCCACTGCCAACTGTGGCAGGGAATTCCACAAATTCACAACTCTCTGGGTGAAAAAGTTTTTTCTCACCTCAGTCTTAAATGGCCTCCCCTTTATTCTAAGACTGTGGCCCCTGGTTCTGGACTCGCCCAACATTGGCAACATTTTTCCTGCATCTAGCTTTAAATATCATAACAAACTCAGTTGAGTATAGGAGCAAAGATGTCCTTCTGCAGTTGGACAGGGCCCCAGTGAGACCACACCTGGAGTATTGGGTGCAGTTTTGGTCTCCAAATTTGAGGAAGGACATTCTTGCTATTGAGGGAGTGCAGCGTAGGTTTACATGGTTAATTCCCGGGATGGCGGGACTGTCATATGCTGAGAGAATGGAGCGGCTGGGCTTGTACACTCTGGATTTTAGAAGGATGAGAGGGGATCTTATTGAAATATATACAATTATTAAGGGTTTGGACACGCTAAAGGCAGGAAAGATGTTCCCGATGTTGGGGGAGTCCAGAACCAAGGGCCACAGTTTAAGAATAAGGGGTAAGCCATTTAGAACGGAGACGAGGAAACACTTTTTCTCACAGAGGGTTGTGAGTCTGTGGAATTCTCTGCCTCAGAGGGCGGTGGAGGCCGGTTCTCTGGATACGTTCAAGAGAGAGCTAGACAAGGCTCTTAAAGATAGCGGAGTCAGGGGATATGGGGAGAAGGCAGGAATGGGGTACTGATTGTGGATGATCAGCCATGATCATATTGAATGGCGGTGCTGGCTCGAAGGGCCGAATGCTGGAGTAACTCAGCGGGACAGGCAGCATCTCTGGAGAGAAGGAATGGGTGACATTTCGTGTTGAGACCCTTCCTTCAGATGTTCTCATACTGCTAGTTTCCCCTCTCCCCTGACTCTCAGTCTGAAGAAGGGTCTCAGGACAAGGGGTCACAGTTTAAGGATAAGGGGGAAATCCTTTAGGACCGAGATGAGAAGGACTTTTTTCACACAGAGAGTGGTGGGTCTCTGGAACTCTCTGCCACAGAGGGTAGTTGAGGCCAGTTCATTGGATATATTTAAGAGGGAGTTAGATGTGGCACTTGTGGCTAAAGGGATCAGGGGGTATGGAGAGAAGGCAGGTACGGGATACTGAGTTGGATGATCAGCCATGATCATATTGAATGGCGGTGCAGGCTCGAAGGGCCGAATGGCCTACTCCTGCACCTAATTTCTATGTTTCTATGGTTCTATGACCCGAAACGTCACCCATTCCTTTTCTCCAGAGATGCTCCCTGTCCCTCTGAGTTACTCCAGCATGTTGTGCCTCACTTCGGTTTAAACCAGCATCTGCGGTTCCTTCCTGCACATAAGTTGTGATAATCCAATTCTGTTGTCAAGGGGATGACACAACTGTTGCAACATTAGTTATTTCTCCAAAAGCTTAAAAGGAATCATGTTGTATTGGTTATGTAGGGTGTAATCGTGGCATAATTCATCATTGGCTCCAACAAAGGCACGGTGGCGCAGTGGTAGAGTCGCTGCCTTACAGCGCTTGCAGCGCCGGAGACCCGGGTTCCATCCCAACTACGGGTGCCGTCTGTACGGAGTTTGTACGCTCTCCACGCGACCTGCGTGGGTTTTCTCCGGGCGCTCCGGTTTCCTCCCACACTCCAAAGACGTGCGGATTTGTAGGTTAATTGGCTTTGGTAAAATTGTAAATTATCCCTAGTGTGCGCGGGGATCGCTTTAGAGCGCGGGGATCGCTGGTCGGCGCGGAATTAAAGGGCCTATTTCCACGCTGTATATCAAAACTAAACTAATAAACCAAACGAAACTATATCGTGAAGCACCAGAAACCTATGGATTTTAACGCATTCTCCACAACAACAAAATGGAAACCGATCTACGAAGTTGAAACGCTGTCATAGAAGTGTCTCCTAACACTATTGTTGAATGGGGTTGAGTTCCTGGGCGTTCAGTAAATGATATTGTCTGAATGGCTGACGTTTCGGGTCGAGGCCTTCTTCAGAGATGTTGCCTGTCCCGCTGTGAAATGTCCCTAGCGTGCGTGTGTAGGATAGTGCTAGTGTGCGGGGATCGCTGGTCCGGGCAGACTCAGTGGGCTGTCTCACTCAAGTCTAAAGTCTGTAAGTGAAAGAGGAACACTGTGTCACCACATGTGACAAGGCACAGTCAAATGCTTCGTTTGCGTACTCAATGTATACAAATAGGCAGCGTAATGGGCGTAATGTGTAAATGTAGCAATGTTACAAAATTTTGAGATTTAAAAAATCAAGTCTGCAATTTATCCCATCAGATAAAGCATAAAAAGAAGTTTAATTTGACACCTAATTCACTTTCATATCTTCAGTATTAAGAAAGTTATGACCATTTTCATACTCGGAAATTAGCATCTTGTTCCCCATTGCCTTTCAATTGACTTAACTCAAAAGCTGTGATCTAGAACAGTCAAAAGCCCATATCTTTATTAAAAATTAAGAGAACTCAATGAAATTATAGACTGAAGCATTCTGAAACAAATATGAAACAATCTTACTTGGATAACCTGAAATTAAAGCATATAATTAGTTAGTTATCTAATTGTAGCTAATTACAAAATTCAATGAGTAGATCTAAACATCTATCCATTTCTTAAGAAAAGATAAACTTTTTTAAAACTGCCTAAGTGTCCAAATAACATTCACATAATAATCCACAATATAACATAATTTTTAAATCTCATTTTCATGAATTTCTAGGCCAAATGGAAGGAATTTAGTGTTTAATGCCTGTAAATTAATGGCCATTTAAATCAACTAGCAAGTGGGTTTTAGTGGAATGCGGTGGATTGGAACGTTGCGGTTTGCGGTGAAGTCGGGAGGAAAAATACTGTTGGTTCATACATTTTGTTGGACCCCATTTCGCAACATGAAAATGTGATTAAAGCCTCCCTAAAAAACAACTTTTAATATAAAAATAAACAGTGTACCTTTTTTACGCAAAATCCTTCCCGTTGTCGGCGCTCACGGCTTTTGAAGGTGATTTTTAAATTACTCAAGTTAATAAATAATCTAGCGTAATTTAAAAATACCTTCATGTCGGAGCGATTTTTCTTCCGCAACGAAATCGCCCGGCATGGATCGATTTTCCCAGTCTGCAGAAAAACGGCACTTTAAGCCCGCCCCCCTCTGAAAGGCACCAAAATCACGCACACGGGGAGCGGCAGAACTGCAGCGCTGCTCAAGGTAAGTTTTGTAACATACCTAGTCGATGGTGGGTATGTCAAGTCAAGTCACTTTTATTTCTTTTTGTTAATTTTTTTATTAATTAGAAGCAATTACATAATAAAAAGGTGCGTGTTCATTGTTGACATAATACAAATCATTTTGTTCTTTTGTAGATATACATAATCAGTATTATTTATGTTAATAATTGCATAATAATTGTGCTTCTATATTATTTTTTTCCATTTTGTATAAAGATAGAAAATAATAGAGAAAGATTAAACAAAAAAATATATATAAAAAGTTGGGACAGAATGGAATGTTCTACAGATGTTGCATTGTTGGAGATATATCCGCGTTTTATGAAATGTACTACTTCGTCTATTCTTTGATCCTAGTTTCAGTCGGGTTCTCGTGCCGAACCACTTTGCCCCTGCAAATAATCAATAAATGGGGACCATATTATTTTAAATAGTTCTTGTTTGTCCATTAAGACAAATTTGATTTGTTCCAAATATAGGGTCTCCGACCTGTCTGTGGTCCACGTTTTAATTGTGGGGGTTATAGAGCCTTTCCAAAATGTTTAATATTAATTTTTTATTTGTATACTTTTATTTCTATAGCACATTTAAAAAACAACTCTCGTTGGCCAAAGTGCTTCACATTGGTTTAAGAATAGTATAACAAACAGCAGTGGTTCATAGATTAAATACAAACATCACTACGTACATATAGCCCTCCGTCAGAGGACATCAAGAAAGGCTTGGGAGTAGAGATGGGTTTTTAGTCTCGATGGAGGGGGCGGTTCTGATGGGAGGAGGGACGCTGTTCCACAGTCTAGGAGCTGCAACCGCAAAGGCGCGGTCGGTCGGTCGCCCCTGAGCTCGTGCCTAGACCGCGGGATGTTCAGCAACTCCAAGTCGGCCGATCTGAGGGACCTGGAGGTGGTGTGGTGGGTGAGCAGATTTTTAGTGTAGGTGGGGGCGAGCCCATTGAGGGCTTTGTAAACATAAAGGAGGATCTTGAAATTTATTCGGAACCGCACAGGGAGCCAGTGGAGAGAGGCCAGGATCGGGGTGATGCAGTCCCTTTTTCGGACACAGTGGGCCGAAGGGCCTGTTTCCATGCTGTCTCTCTAAAGTCTCTGAGAGAAGCATTCTTGATACATCTCAGCACTAAATGCCGATCCACTTTTTACAGTCTCTTCAACCTGAGCCACCAACCACCCTGCAGCTGTTCATTAATATTCTTCAGAACCTTCAATGCCTTAGTCCTTCAGATCTTGACTCATAAAATCATAAAATCATAAGATCAAATCATGTGATAGGAGCAGAATCAGGCCATTCGGCCCATCAAGTCTACTCCACCATTCAATCGTGGCTGATCTATCTCTCCTCCCTAACCCCATTCTCCTGCCTTCTCCCCATAACCCCTGACACCCGCACTAATCAAGAATCTATCCATCTCTGCCTTAAATATATCCACTGACTTGGCCTCCACAGCCGTCTGTGGCAAAGAATTCCACAGATTCACCACCCTCTCACTAAAGAAATTTCTCCTCATCTCCTTCCCAAAGGAACGTCCTTTAATTCTGAGGCTGTGACCTCTGGTCCTGGACTCTCCCACTAGTGGAAACATCCTCTCCATGTCCACTCTACCAAAGCCTTTCATTATTCGGTACGTTTCGATGAGGTCCCCTCATTCTTCTAAACTCCAGCGAGTACAGGCGCAGTGCCGGCAAACGCTCATCGTGCGTTAACCCAACCATTCATGGGATCAGTCTGAAGAAGGGTTTCGGCCCGAAACGCTTCCTATTTCCTCCGCTCCATAGATGCTGCAGCACCCGCTGAGTTTCTCCGGCACTTTTGCCTATCTTCAATTTTCCAGGTCGTTCTTGTAAACCTCCTCTGGACCCTCTCTGGAGCCGGCACATCCTTCCTCAGATATGGAGCCAAAGGCAGACATCAAAAGCCTTGCTGTTGAAGAAATCAGAAGCCAACAAGACTCCTGGAATGGTGTGATAACCTTCTGTAGTTAGAGAGAGCGCAGATCGATTTAAAACAAAAACATTTTTGATATGTTACTGATGATTAATACCCGCAAAAACAAAATGACCATGGACTCCAGGTACAATCCAGATACCTAGCAAAAAATAACAATTTGACAAGTCAACAATTTTGTTGAAAGCACATTGCGTATGTGAGTATACTATAGAATGCAGAGGTACTGGTGTCAAAATGTGCATTTGCATTTGGGATATGGTGTATTGTGAACACATCAGCTGCCAAAGGGTGTTCAGGACTTCTGCGGTGAGGAAGAGACCATGTCCCGCGTCTACATGGAGTGTGAGAGGTTGCAACCCCTGTTCGAGTATCTGAAGGGGCTGCTCCTCAAGTTTTGGCTTCATCTTAGTCCGACGCTACTAATTTGTGGACGCCCGGTGCAGAGGGGGGGGAGGGTCGGGGGGAAGGAGAGGGAGGTCTCCCTGTCGGTCTGTCCTTCTGGGCCCGGCCAAGATGGCCATTCGCTGGGTCCAGGCAGCGGTCTGCTGCCCGCCCCTTTTCCGGGGTTTACGTCTGTGCCCGCGCGTCCCTGGAGAGGGAACACACACGCGGTGTCCACGGGGACTCTGGAGGCCGTCCGTGAATGTTGCTCGCCGCGGGAGGTCGAATGTCTTGTCGATAAAAATGTTAATATTTTAATTTGATAACTTTGTTTGTAAAATGCCAACGTAGGCATTCTTTGATCGTGTTACAACTCTGTATTTTTGTTTGATCTGAATAAAAGCATCTTGTGTGGGAAAAAAAGGGGTGTTCAGGGTGGGTGGGTGAGGGTAACTTTGTTTTTATATATAAAAAATCAAAATGGAGGGAAATGTAATGCATTACGTCATCTATATTGTATCTTTCCTTCAATAAAAATATTGAGTTTAAAAAAAAAAATATATATATATATAAATATATTATACTTTAAAACCAGCATTTGGCATTTCTCTATTTTTCTTGCCGTCTGGCTCTTCATCATTCAAGGCCTTTTCAAACTCTCAGCCTTTGGGATTGCTGCCTAGCAACCACCAGACGGTTCTTTTCGAAGTTAGTGATATCTCTCACTAACCATTTAATGCCTGGATAAAGCTCAATCTTCATCGGTTCCGGGAGCAACGTTAGGCCGTTCGGTCCGTGTGCGGATGAGAAACCATATAACCATATAACAATTACAGCACGGAAACAGGCCTTCTCGGCACTTCCAATCCGTGCCGACCATTTATTTTCCCCTTGTCCCATCTACCTGCACTCAGACCATACCCCTCCATTCCCTTCCCATCCATATACCTATCCACTTTACTTTTAAATTTTAAAATCGATCCTGCCTCCACCACTTCTGCTGGAAGATCATTCCACACAGCCACCACTCTCTGAGTAAAGAAGTTCCCCCTCATGTTACCCCTAAACTTCTGTCCCTTAATTCTCATGTCATGCCATTTGTGGATAAATGTGAGGTTATCCACTTTGGTGGCAAAAACATGAGGGTAGACTATTATCTGAATGGCGGCAGATTAGGAAAGGGGGAGATGCAACGAGACCTGGGTGTCATGGTACACGAGTCATTGAAAGTAGGCATGCAGGTGCAGCAGGCAGTGAAGAAAGCAAATGGTATGTTAGCATTCATAGCGAAAGGATTTGAGTATAGGAGCAGGGAGGTTCTACTGCAGTTGTACAGGGTTTTGGTGAGGCCACACCTGGAGTACTGCGTACAGTTTTGGTCTCCAAATCTGAGGAAAGACATCCTTGCCATAGAGGGGGTACAGAGAAGATTCACCAGACTGATTCCTGGGATGTCAGGACTTTCATATGAGGAAAGATTGGATAGACTCGGTTTGTACTCAATGGAATTTAGAAGATTGAGGGGGGATCTTATAGAAACCTACAAAATTCTTAAGGGGTTGGACAAGCTAGATGCTGGAAGATTGTTCCCGATGTTGGGGGAGTCCAGAACAAGGGGTCACAGTCTAAGGATAAGGGGGAATTCCTTTAGGACCGAAATGAGGAAAACATTCTTTACACAGAGAGTGGTGAGTCTCTGGAATTCTCTGCCACAGAAGGTAGTTGAGGCCAGTTCATTGGCTATATTTAAGAGGGCGTTAGATGTGGCACTTGTGGCTAAAGGGATCAGGGGGTATGGAGAGAAGGCAGGTACGGGATACTGAGTTGGATGATCAGCCATGATCACATTGAATGGCGGTGCAGGCTCGAAGGGCCGAATGGCCTACTCCTGCACCTATTTTCTATGTTTCTATGCCCTCTTGTTTGAATCTTCCCTACCCTCAATGGGAAAAGCTTATCCACGTCAACTCTGTCTATCCCTTTCATCATTTTAAAGACCTCAATCAAGTCCCCCCTTAACCTTCTGCGCTCCAAAGAATAAATACCTAACTTGTTCAACCTTTCTCTGTAACTTAGTTGCTGGAACCCAGGCAACATTCTAGTAAATCTCCTCTGTACTCTCTCTATTTTGTTGACCGAAGCAAAAAAAGTGGAAGCCAAATAACCGGCCTTGTTTCCATTCGGTTATTTGGCTTAGAAAAATGGACAATAGGTGCAGGAGGAGGCCGTTCGGCCCTTCGGCCCTTCGAGCCAGCACCGCCATTCAATGTCATGATGGCTGATCGTCCCCAATCAATAACCCGTGCCTGCCTTCTCCTCATATCTCTTGATTCCACTAGCCCCTAGAGCTCTATCCAACTCTCTCTTAAATCCATCCAGTGACTTGGCCTCCACTGCCCTCTGTGGCAGGGAATTCCACAAATTCACAACTCTCTGGGAGAAAACGTTTTTTCTCACCTCAGTCTTAAATGGCCGTCCCTTTATTCTCAGAGGCCCCTGGTTCTCCTCTCCCCATCCCCCTCTCCTCTCCCCCCTCTCCCCTCTCCCTCCCCCCCCCTCTCCCCCCCTCCTCTCCTCCTCTCTCCCAACACGGAACCTTTATCTCCCGTTCTGTATTATGCTTACATCCTCCACAACCAGGCTGTGATGCATACCGGTAAAAATGCTTTCCGTGGCAAAATGAGGTGGAAACTTTGGAACTGTAGAAATAGTGCCAGAAGCTGTTCATCTCAGTGTAGACTCTAGAAGAGTGTAACACGCTGAGTTGAAAGATCAGGTCCAGTTCTTCGAGTTTGCGTTGAGATTCAATGAAAACTGAAGTGCAGGCCCTCCTGCCGCCATGCCCTTTGCGAGACAGTTTGTGCATCGTTTCAGTCTGGTGGAGAGATACAGCACGGAAACAGGCCCTTCGGCCCACCGAGTCCGTGCTACACTACTACTATCCCGCACACTACTACAGACAATTTTATAACTACACCAAGCCAATCAACCTACAGACCTGCTCGTCTTTGGAGTGCGGGAGTGCGGCCTAGTTTTATTTTACTAGAATAATGTGACGAATAACTCACCCTGCCGGGATGATAACTGAAGATAGACACAAAGTGCTGGAGCAACTCAGCGGGTCAGGGCAGCATCTCTGGACAACAGACAATAGGTGCAGGAGCAGGCCATTCGGCCCTTCGAGCCAGCACCGTCATTCAATGTGATCATGGCTGATCATCCACAATCAGTACCCCGTTCCTGCCTTCTCCCCATATCCCCTGATTCCGCTATCTTTAAGAGCCCTATCTAGCTCTCTCTTGAAAGTATCCAGAGAACCGGCCTCCACCGCCCTCTGAGGCAGAAAATTCCACAGACTCACAACCCTCTGTGTGAAAAAGTGTTTCCTCATCTCTGTTCTAAATGGCTTTCCCCTTATTCTTAAACTGTGGCCCCTGGTTCTGGACTCCCCCAACATCGGGAACATGTTTCCTGCCTCTAGCGTGTCCAAACGCTTAATAATCTTATATGTTTCAATAAGATCCCCTCTCATCCTTCTAAATTCCAGAGTGTACAAGCCCAGCTGAGGGAAGGACTGGGTGACGTTTCGAGTGGGGACCCTTCTTTGAATGAGAGTAGGCAATAGACAATAGGTGCAGGAGTAGGCCATTCGGCCCTTCGAGCCAGAGGCGAGGGTGGAGAGAATAAAGTGGAGCCAAGGAAAAGCCGGGAAAAAAAATCGGGGAGCCAGGAACAGATGATGTCAGGAAGAATGGAACGCAAGGCTGGACCGAGACTGGTCCTCGGCTCCGATGGAGGCCTTGCTGAGGCAGCTTGCAATTACAATCGAGTTTGTTCGACGTAGTTTTTGTCGAAGAATAACGACATTGGGTCAGTCTTGCACTAGAAAGAGAAATGAGAAGGAGACATATAAATCAACATGCAATATTGTGGAATCTGATCGACCTCATCTGAAACCTGTTATTTTCAGATCCTCGTATCTGATTTATAAGCCAGCACTCAATTTTCAGAGCCAGCACTCAAGCCAGCACTTAATTCCGCTCGTTGACATGTCTTAATAGCGTAAGGTTTTCATCATTCTAACGAGACTATCTTGCTTTCAGCATCGGATGCGAGGGAAATATTTTGATTGTGTTTAAGATTAACTGGGGCTACATTTGATAGTTCTACAGCTCTGCAGTTGTACAGAGCTCTAGTGCGACCACACCTGGAGTGTTGTGTGCAGTTTTAGTTCCCTAATTTGAGGAAGGACATTCTTGCTATTGAGGGAGTGCAGTGTAGGTTCACCAGGTTAATTCCCGGGATGGCGGGACTGTCATACGCTGAGAGAATGGAGCGGCTGGGCTTGTACACTCTGGAGTTTAGAAGGATGAGAGGGGATCCCATTGAAACATAAGATTATTAAGGGTTTGGACACGCTAGAGGCAGGAAACATGTTCCCGATGCTGGGGGAGTCCAGAACCAGAGGCCACAGTTTAAGAATAAGGAGTAAGCTATTTAGAGCAGGGACGAGGAAACACATTTCCTCACAGAGAGTGGTGAGTCTGTGGAATTCTCTTCCTCAGAGGACGGTGGAGGCCGGTTCTCTGGATGCTTTCAAGAGAGAGATGGATAGGGCTCTTAAATATAGCGGAGTCAGGGGATATGGGGAGAAGGCAGGGACGGGGTACTGATTGGGGATGATCAGCCATGATCACAGTGAATGGCGGTGCTGGCTCGAAGGGCTGAATGGCCTCTACTCCTGCACCTATTGTCTATTGTCTATTGTCTACTGATCACCAATGTAAATTGTCCCTAGTGTGCGTGTGTGTGTGTGTGTGTGTGTGTGTAGGATAGTGCTTGTGTGCAGGGTGATCGCTGGTTGGCGCGGACTCGGTAGGCCGAAGGGCCTGTTTCCTCTTTAGAGCCTAGGGTCTAAAACCTGGAAGAATTGGACAGATATTCTGATATTCTTACGCAGTTGATAACCCGATTGCATGCTCATTGTAAGATGCACTATCAGAGTATTGACATCATAATAATATTCCATCCACCTACACTACAATCTTCACTTGGTCCATCAATGAGGATTGATCCGTTAATCCGCCTAACCACCCACGAGACAGAAGGAAATATTCAAAACCTTATTAACCTTCACCTCTCACTCCCCTGATTACTTTTCTCTGCCTCTGTTTACAGTGTCTTCTGGCACCAATTAAAGGGCCTGTCTCACCAGCATCCGACTCCATGCGATGAGCGCGATCAAACTAGAAGCGGGGGCCGCGCGGAGGTCGGGTGATCCCCTGTACAGGGCCGTTCCCACCAGCATGCGCCTGCATGCGGCGAGCTCGACCAAACCGGCAGCGAGGGCCGCGCAGAGGTCGGGTGAGTGGCGCAACGCGGCGCAAAGTGAGGCGAACTTGGAGCGAAGTCTTCAGGTAAGTTCGCCAGGACAGAGAGGGGCACACAGAGAGGGGCACAGAGGCACACACACAGAGGGTCACGGAGGCACCTACAGAGAGGGTCACGGAGGCACGACGTCGAGACGGTGTGTAATGCGTCGAGGTGACTGCAAGCCGACAAGCCGTTGCCGCGTGGAATTTTTGAACATAGTCAGTTTTTCGGAGCCCCGCGCGATGTCGGGACGAACTCCGCACAATTCCGCACGGCTCCGGCGGTCGAAGTGGGACCGGCCCCGCGACACTGGACGGCTCAAGCGACCACGTTAGGTCGCGCTCATCGCATGGAGTTGCATGCTGGTAGGACAGGCCCTTAACTGTAGGTTGATGCAAAGTATGCTAACAACTGGGTACTTGCGAAGGATAATTCTACCTCCTTACCTTGGAAGACTTACACAGTTCCCGCTGCATCAAAAAATCCCAGAATATTATAATACATTTCCCACCCCGGACACTCCCTGTTTGAACTGTTGCCGTCAGGCAGACGGTACAGATCTACAAGGACAAGGACAGACTTTACCCCACTGCTATAAAGGCACTAAATGTAGCCGCCAAGGAACGCGGGGACTAAGGGACTGTAGTTGATACACTGTGAAATCGCCAGAAGGATGTAGGGTTGGGTGTATATGCGTGGCTGTTTTCATATTTCATATTTATTTTAGTTGTTTATCTTTTTTTAATATTTTCCCTTGTATGTATCGTTAGCTTTTATGGTTTGAATGGTGCACTGACTGGCTGACATTTTTAAATTTCGTTGTACATGGTTCATGTTACAATGACAATAAAGAAACTATTCTATATTCTATTCTCTATACGGCACGTGTAGGTGGCGCTGCGGTAAAGCTGCTGCCTCACGGGTGCTGTCTGTACGGAGTTTGCACGTTCTCCCCGTGACCTGCGTGGGTTTTCCCCGGGTGCTCCGGTTCCCTCCCACACTCCAAATGCGTGCGGGTTTGTAGGTTATTTGGCTCGGCAGTATTGTAAATTGTCCCCTAGTGTGTGCAGGATAGTGTTAGTGTGCAGGGTTCACTGGTCAGTGCGGACTCGTTGGGCCGAAGGGCCTGTTTCCGCGCTGTGCGACAATATGGCTTTATGACTTGGGCGGCACGGTGGCGCAGAGGGTAGAGCTCCTGCCTCACGGCGCCAGAGACCCGCGTTCGATCCCGACCGCCGGTGCTGATGTACGGAGTTTGCACGCTCTCATCAAGAACCCAGCACTTACAATGACTTGGACTTAAACATGGCGCCAATCTGGCGACTCTGTACTGTCTCAGTGTGTACGACTGCTGTGCAGGTACAGCAGTCCCTTCCCTTCCCACCCAAACCTCGTCCCTTCCCACCCAAACCACCCCCTCCCCGGGCACTTTCCCCATGCAACCGCAGGAGATG
This sequence comes from Raja brachyura, assembly GCA_963514005.1. The sequence continues at coordinate 4,113,783 of OY740808.1, read as the reverse complement.
CAACACCTGTCCCTTTACCTCCCCCCTCGACTCCATCCAAGGACCCAAACGGTCTTTCCAGGTGAGGCAGAGGTTCACCTGCACCTCGTCCAACCTCATCTACTGAATCCGCTGTTCCAGGTGTCAACTTCTCTACATCGGTGAGGCCAAGCGCAGGCTCGGCGATCGTTTCGCTGAACACCTCCGTTCAGTCCGTCTTAACCTACCTGATCTCCCGGTGGCTCAGCACTTCAACTCCCCCTCCCATTCCCAATCCGACCTCTCTGTCCTGGGCCTCCTCCACTGTCAGAGTGAGGCCCAGTGCAAATTGGAGGAGCAGCACCTCATATTTCACTTGGGTAGTTTACACACCCCAGCGGTATGAACATTGACTTCTCTAACTTCAGATAGCCCTTGCTACCCCTGTCTCTCTCCATCCCCTTCCCAGTTCTCCCACCAGTCTTACTGTCTCCACAGACATTCTATCTCTGTCCCGCCCTCTCCCCTGACATCAGTCTGAAGAAGGGTCTCGACCCGAAACGTGGGGTGGAAGATTGCAACCTTCACGTGGTCTGCCCATGTTGCGACTAATGCAATCAACTCGACGTGCACAAACGGAAGATGAAATAGACCAAGTTGTCCAACAACTTTAGGCCGTGCACGCCACACGGAAGAAGAAGAGAACCAAAACGTCGCCCGTTCCTCCCCTTCAGAGACGCTGCCTGTCCCGCTGAGTTACTCCAGCATTCTGTGTCTACCTTTGATCGAAGAGACAATTGCTTGTCTTACCAGCTCGCGGGCAGAAAGATGCCCTTTGCTTCACCCCCGCGATCGATATCTGTCCCACTTGCCAATTAAGCAAGAACGGTGGATGTGATCCCAGGGCATGGTCTCTCCCGTTTCCGTGCAGAAACTAATCCAATGATCTGCCTTACTAACCCGAGCAGGGACTAGAAAGGTTGGCACAGGTCCTTCCACACAGACTAGTACAACAGAGGACATGTACCTCTCTCTACTGAACACACTGCCAATCCACATCAGCCGCTCGATTAATATTTAACACCTCTCCGCTTGTAAAGAAAGCCGCTACAAGCAGTTCAAAAGCGACGAATAGAAAAATAGAAAATAGGTGCAGGAGTGGGCCATTCGGCCCTTCCGGCCAGCACCACCATTCAATATGATCATGGCTGATCATCCAGAATCAGTACCCCATTCCTGTTTTCTCCCCATATCCCTCGGTTCCGTTAGCCCCAAGAGCTAAATCTCTCTTGAAAGCAACCAGAGAACCGGCCTCCACCGCCCTCTGTGGCAGAGAATTCCACAGATTCACAACTCTCTGGGCGAAAAAGTTTTTTCTCATCTCCGTCCTAAATGGCCTACCCCTTATCCTTAAACTGTGCGTGACCCCTGGTTCTGGACTCCCCCCAACATCGGAAACAGTGGTGCGGTGGCGCAGCGGTAGAGTTGCTGCCTCACGGCGCCAGTGACCCCGGTTCGATCCTGACTACGGGCGTTCTCTGTGCGGAGTTTGCACATTTTCCCCGTGACCGAGTGGGTTTCCTTTGGGTGCTCCGGTTTCCTCCCACACATCCAAGGGCATACGGGATTGCTGGTTAATTGGCTTGGTAAAAATTGTAAATTGTCCCAAGCATGTGTAGGATAGTGTTAGCGTGCGGGGATCGCTGGTCGGCGCGGACTCGATGGGCTGAAGGGCCTTTATCTGGAATCTCTCAGGCTATTAATTAGTCACAGCACTTCATACATTGATCAGTCTGAAGAAGGGTCTCGACCCGAAACGTCACCTATTCCTTCGCTCCATAGATGCTGCCTCACACGCTGAGTTTAGACAGAGAAACATAGAAACATAGAAAATAGGTGCAGGAGGAGGCCATTCTGCCTTTCGAGCCAGCACCGCCATTCATTGTGATCATGGCGGATCATCCCCAATCAATAACCAGTGACTGCCTTCTCCCCATATCCCTGGATTCCACTAGCCCCTAGAGCTCTATCAAACTCTCTCTTAAATCCATCCAGTGATTTGGCCTCCACTGCCCTCTGTGGCAGGGAATTCCACAAATTCACAACTCTCTGGGTGAAAACGTTTTTTCTCACCTCATCTCTTTATTCTAAGACTGTGGCCCCTGGTTCTGGACTCGCCCAACATTTTTCTGCATTTAGCTTGTCCAGTCCTTTTAAATTTGTACATGTTTCTATAAGATATCCCCTCATCCTTCTAAACTCCAGTGAATACAAGCCTAGTCTTTTCAATCTTTCCTCATATGACAGTCCTGCCATCCCAGGGATCAATCTGGTGAACCTACGCTGCACTGCCTCAATCACAAGGATTTCCTTCCTCAAATTAGGAGACCAAAACTGTACGCAATACTCCAGATGTGGTCTCACCAGAGCCCTTTCCAACTGGAATTGAAAGAATTAGTCTTTGCAAAACACTAAATTGTAAGGAAGTGATGAAATATTGATGTCTCTAACTTCAAGTAACCCTTACATCCCCCCCTCCCTCTCCATCCTTCCCCCACCCAAGTCGTCGTACAAGTTTCAAAGTCGTCTTGTTGAGTCTCATTGTCTGCAACTGGTTTTCACCTAGCCCACAGCTAACAATGGTTAGCTGGTAGGGGGCGCCGTCCTGTATGGTGCGGCTGCCCAGCCTGCAGCTGTATGTCTTTCCCCTTTTCTTTTTTTTAGTGTGTTAAAGTGTTTTGTGTTTGGAGCCTATTCTTTTTTGTGTGGGGGTGAGGGGGGGGGGGAAGGGGGAAACTGCTTTTCCTGGTCCTTACCTGCTCGGAGAGCCAGCTTTTCTCCGGGCTGCATCTTCGACCCGATGGTGCTCCAGCGCTCGCGGCCTACCAGCGGGCCTGGAGCGGAGTTTCCTGAGGGGACCGCCCAGGACCTCGGCTTCGGCAGCGGCGGAGCGCTGGAGCACCATCGCGGGGCGGAGCGGGCGATGCCTTGCCTGGGTCGCCGCGCTGGAACTCCGGTGAGCTGAGACCGCCGAGACAAACATCACGGAGCTGCGGGACTGTGGAGCGGCCAGCTGCAGGCGGCGGCGCTGAACTTTAACATCGGGAGCCGGTGGGGGAGCTCCATTCAGCACGGCCTTATCGGCTTCGGAAGCCGCGGACTCCAGTAGGAAACGGCCGTTCCGGGTGTCCCAAGCCGCTGAGAGGATTCTCCCGACGCCGGAGCACTGTCACCCGGCGAGAACGGCCTGGAACATCGGGCCTCCGTGAAGGCGACTGCGGAGGCCTCAATATGCCTGACTATGGGTGGACATGGGATGTGGACTGGACTTTGTGCCTTCCCCCATAATGGGAACCATTGTGAGGGATGTTTTTATGTTTAAATCTCTTTATTAGTGTTATGTCTGTATTCTTTATTTTATGTGCTGCATGGCAAGAAGCATTTCACTACACCAATTGGTGTATGTGACAAATAAACTAACCTTGAACCTTGAACCTTGAACAATGGCCTGCTTCCTTTATCATCGTTACTTTTTTTGCATACCTTTCATTCATTTGTTCTCTATCTCTCTACATCATAATAGACAATAGACAATAGGTGCAGGAGTAGGCCATTCGGCCCTTCGAGCCAGCACCGCCATTCAATGTGATCATGGCTGATCATCCACAATCAGTACCCCGTTCCTGCCTTCTCCCCATATCCCCTGACTCCGCTCTCTTTAAGAGCCCTATCTAGCTCTCTCTTGAAAGTATCCAGAGAACCGGCCTCCACCGCCCTCTGAGGCAGAGAATTCCACAGACTCACAACTCTCTGTGTGAAAAAGTGTTTCCTCATCTCCATTCTAAGTGGTTTACTCCCCTTATTCTTAAACTCTGGACTGCAGTCGATATCTCCCGTTTCCCTCCCCCCCGACTCTCCGTCTGAAGAAGGGTCTCGACCCGAAACATCGCCCATTCCTTCTCTCCAGAGATGCTGCCTGTCCCGCTGAGTTACTCCAGCTTTCTGTGTCTATCTTCTGCTAAATGGCAAGGTTGAAGTATTTCTCGCTGCATTTCACAGATTTAAGGTGAAGGGGAAAAGATTTGATGGGTATCTGAGGGGCAACCTTTTCACACAGAGGGTGGTGGGTGTACGGAACGAGCTGCCGGAGGAGGTGGTTGAGGCTGGGACTATCCCGACGTTTAAGAAACTGTTAGACAGGTGCATGGATAGGACGGGTTTGGAGGGATATGGACAAAACGCTGGCAGGTGGGACTATTGTAGCTGGGGCATTGTTGGCCGGTATGGGCAAGTTGGGCTGAAGGGCCTGTTTCCACACTGTATCACTCTGTGACTATCACTCTATGAATAGCTACTGGCATTCAAATACCATTCATCTCTTCAATGTAGTGGGCGTGGAATGCATTAGAAACTAGCAGACCGATTACTGAGTTCCTCACGGTGAAAAGGTTTTGCATGCCTGAATCCCAAAGCCTTTCACTTCTGACGCAAACGAGCTGAACAGCAATTAAATGTGGTTCCATTGAGAGATGAGGATTAATGGATAGTGGTAGCATTTCTGCCTTCTCCCCATATCCCCTGACTCCCCGATAACTGCAGCCCTTCATATTAACACGTTGACTCTGCAAAGATTTGTATCAGAAGGTCATGACACAAGGAATAGGAGTAGAATTAGGCCATTCGGCCCATCAAGTGAACTCCACCATTCATTCAGGGCTGATCTATCTCTCTCTCTCAACCCCATTCTCCTGCCTTCTCCCCATAACCCCTGACACCCGCACTAATCAAGATTCTATCTATCTCTGCCTTAAAAATATCCACTGACGTGGCCTCCGCAGCCTTCTGTGGCAATGAATTCCACAGATTCACCACCCTCCGGCTAAAGAAATTCCTCCTCATCCCATACCTCAAAGAACATCCTTTAATTCTGAGGCTGCGCCCTCTGGTCCTGGACTCTCCCACCAGCGGAAACATCCTCTCCACATCCAATCTCTCCAAGCCTTTCACTATTCGGGACGTTTCAATGAGGTTCCCCCCGACAATCTTCTAAACTCCAGCGAGTACAGGCCCAGCGTCGACAAACGATCATCGTACGTTAACCCACTCATTCCTGGGATCGTTCTTCTAAACCTCCTCTGGACCCTCTCCAGAGCCAGCACATCCTTCCTCAGATATGGGGCCAACAATTGCTCACAATATTCCAAATGCAGCCCAACCAGTGCCTTATCGAGCCTCAGTTCAACAACATGGAACTGACCGGGTTCATGAAATCTCCATAAATATAAATATATTTTTTCTCTTTCTATTAATTTTGAAGTTGAGTTTTTTCGCATTTGATAGACTGTAAAAATTAACAATCCCTAATGTCAACTGCAATCAAAAAGCACGTGTGGCCAATTCATCACAAAGGATTATCCTTCTCTGTTCAGGAGAAGGCTCGAGTATGCGGGACGGGACTGCAGACGCTGGTTTAAACCGAAGACAGGCACAAAAATCTGGAGTAACTCAGCGGGACGGGCAGCATCCCAGGGTGACGTCTCGGGTCGAGACCCTTCTTCAGACTGAGAGTCGGGAGAGAGGGAGACGAGAGATATAGACGGTGATGTAGAGAGGTGTAGAACAAATGCAAGTAATGTCCAAGTGTTCACATACAAGGAATTTGCCTTGGTGCTCCGCCCACAACATGACATACAGTGACAGTTACGATTGACTCAGAACATTAATAATAATAAAAACATTAATGATAAAACACCATGAATGAAAGGTATGCAAAATAAGTAACGATGATAAAGGAATCTGGCCATTGTTATTTTGGACGAGGTGAAAACTAGTCAAAGACAATGAGTCTGAACAAGACCACTTTGTAACTTAGGTGGGAGAGGGACGGAGAGAGAGGGGATGCAAGGGTTACTTGAAGTTGGAGATTTATAACGCTGGGGGTGTAAGCTGCCCAAGCGAAACATGAGATGCTGTTCCTCCAATTTGTGTTTGGCCTTGTCTGATAGTGTAGGTCTGAATGGAAGTTTCATTGATGTTCAGGTGATCCGAAGATCAGCTGTTTCTTGATTTGCCTCTCAATCTATTAAAATGCAAACACTGCAAAGACGGAATAACATTCCACATCTCTGAAAGACCGCATCCGTCACTTTTCAAATTAAACGTCACGGTGGCGCAGCGGTGGAGTCGCTGCCTCACGGCGCCAGAGACCCCGACTACCGGTGCTGTCCGTGCGGAGTTTGCACGTTCTCCCCGTGACCTGCGCGGATTTTCTCCGATATCTTCCGTTTTCCTCCCGCACTCCAAAAACATACAAGTTTGTAGGTTGGACAAACATGCTGGAGAAACTCAGCGGGTGAGGCAGCATCTATGGAGCGAAGGAAATAGGCGACGTTTCGGGTCAATACCCTTCTTCAGACTGAAACGCTGCCTATTTCCTTCGCTCCATAGACGCTGAGTTTCTCCAGCATTTTTGTCTACCTTCGATTTTCCAGCATCTGTAGTTCCTTCTTAAAAAAAAGGTTTGTAGGTTAATTGGCTTGGTATGAATGTGAAATGATCATAAGGAATAGTAGAATTAGGCCATTCGGCCCATCGAGTCCACTCCGCCATTCAATCATGGCTGGTCTATCTCTCCCTCCCAACTCCATTCTCCTGCCTTCTCCCCATAACCCCTGACACCTGTACCGAACGAGAGAGAACCCTACAAAATTGTCCCTAGTGTGTGTAGGATGGTGTTAGTGTGCGGGGATCGCTGGTCGGCACGGACTCGGTGGGCCGAAGGGCCTGTTTCCGCACTGTACCTCTAAACTAAACTAAAAAACACTAAAAAGCATCTGCCTTTTTTTCTCCGCAGCCGCATAAATTAGATTTATGTTCCCAAGGCAATGTTGATGAAAAGCGAACGCAATTTTAGCTGATAGTGAAATTCAGGACAGTTGCTTAGATACAAAAGCATAAAGTGCACTTCAGGAAGCGTCGTGTTCATGCCATAATTAGGAACCGTCACTCGTGAGAGGAATAGATCGGGTAGACGCACAGAGTCTCTTGCCCAGAGTAGGGGAATCGAGGACCGGTGCCAAATCTAATTGACTTGGAAATCTCTGGTTTAGAGAAACATAGAAACATAGAAAATAGGTGCAGGAGTAGGCCATTCGGCCCTTCGAGCCTGCACAGCCATTCAATGTGATCATCCAACTCAGTATCCTGTACCTGCCTTCTCTCTATACCCCCTGATCCCTCTAGCCACAAGGGCCACATCTATCACCCTCTTAAATATAGCCAACAAACTGGCCTCAACTACCCTCTGTGGCAGAGAATTCCACAGATTCACCACTCTCTGTGTGAAAAATGATTTTCTCATCTCGGTCCTGAAAGACTCCCCCCTTATCCTTAAACAGTGACCCCTTGTCCTGGACTTCCCCAACATCGGGAACAATCTTCCTGCATCTAGCCTGTCCAACCCCTTAAGAATTGTGTATGTCTCTAAAAGATCCCCCCTCAATCTTCTAAATAACAGCGTGTGAACAGGCCCTTTGGCCCAACCTTTGGGGGTTTATTTTGCTGCTTATGTCGTAGAAAAAATGCTAAGCTTCTGTTAAGCTTGTGGGCGGAGCACCAAGGCAAATTCCTTGTATGTGAATACTTGGCCAATAAACTTACATACTTACTTACTTATGTAAACTACCAGCAGAATGCTTGAGAATCACTTTTAATTTATTGAAAATGTAGGAGCTTCAGGGGGGCGCTGCCCCTGGACCCCGCAAGGGGCCTAGCCACTGTGGTGGAACAACCCTAATTGAAGAAGATAACAGTGGCTACCCAGACCTCGTTGCTGGTTGCGAAGGGGCTCCCATAACAGTTCAAGCTTCAGGTTCCCATTAGTGTAGCCCGCCACTGCCAAAGACAGACACAAAAGGCTGGAGTAACTCAGCGGGACAGGCAGCGTCTCTGGAGAGAAGGAACGGGCGACGTTTCGGGTCGAGACCCTTCTTCAGACTGGGAAGGGTCTCCTCGCCCCGAAACGTCACCCATTCCTTCTCTCCACAGACGCTGCCTGGCCCGCTGAGTTACTCCAGTCTTTTGTGTCGATGGAAAGGTAGATGGATAGGTCAGGTTTAAGAGGGATGTGGGCCAAACGCAGGCAGGTGGGACTAGTGTAGATGGGACATGTTGGTCGGTGCGGGCAAGGTGGGCCGAAGGGCCTGTTTCCCCACTGTATCACTCTAGGACTAAGCCAATCCCTGCATGCAGCATCAAACACTTTGTTCCGTGTCACACACCATGTGGCAAGTGCCCTCACTCTCAACAAGTTTCATATCCATGAGACAGAGAGACTAACGAGGGGGTAGGGATATAACTGGGGGGAAAATTATGATAAAATCACCATCGAAGCACATGGTCAATTCATAAGGTCAGAATTAGGCCATTCGGCCCATCAAGACAGTAAAGATCTCTTTGATTCACCAAGTAGACAGAAATGCCGGAGAAACTCAGCGGGTGAGGCAGCATCCATGGAGCGAAGGAATGGGTGACGTTTCGGGTCGAGACCCTTCTTTAGACTGATGTCGGGGTAGGAAGAAGAAAGGAAGAGGCTGAGACAATCGACTGTGGGAGAGCTGGGAAGGGGAGGGGAAGGAGGGAGAAAGCAGGGACTACCTGAAATTGGAGAAGTCAATGTTCGTACCCGCTGGGTTGTAAATTATCCAAGCGAAATAAGAGGTGCTGCTCCTCCAATTTGCGGTGGGCCTCACTCTGGCCAAGGAGGAGGCCCAGGACAGAAAGGTCGGATTGGGAATGGGAGGGGGAGTTGAAGTGCTGAGCCACCGGGAGATCAGGTTGGTTATTGCAGACCGAGCGGAGGTGTTGGGCGAAGCGATCGCCAAGCCTGCGCTTGATTCACCACACGTGGCTTGCTTATTCGCCCCCCATAACAATATCATTATAGTTTGCTTCGGGAAAGCGGAGAGGAGATGTATTTTGCTCAGCCCGGGGAAATCAATTAATACTCATCAAGATCATGATTTCTGTCAAGGAAAGGGGAGTTTTGTGGTTTAATATTAATTGCAAACATTGTTAATTGTCACTTGGTTAAGTCATGTCTCGGATACCTGTGGAGACATCCCATTAATTTACTTCCATTTGACAAGTTGGCACAAAATGCTGGAGTAACTCAGCGGGACAGGCAGCTTAGAGATGCAGCGTGGAAACAGGCCCTTCGGCCCACCGAGTCCGCGCCGACCAGCGATCCCCGCGCACTAACACTATCCTACACACACCAGGGACAAGTTACACTCTAACCTACAGACCCGCACGCCTTTGGAGTGCGGGAGGAGAGCAAAGTTCTCGGAGAAAACCCACGCGGGTCACGGGGAGAACGTGCAAACTCCGTACAGACAGCACCCGTAGTCGGGATCGAACCCGGGTCTCCAGCACTGCAAGCGCTGTAAGGCAGCAACTCTACCGCTGCGCCACCGTGACCGCTATCTATCTCTGGATAGAAGGAATGGGTGACGTTTCGGGGTCCGATGAAGGGTCTCAACCCATCGGGCGATGTAAGGCCCCGCTCCGAGTCTTGATGTTGGAACCCCCCGGCGGGCAATTGCAAGTCCCGCGGCCATTAAACCGCGATGTCAGGCCCCGCTCCAGGTCGTTTCAACCCCGCCATCCGGGCGGGAGAAGTTGCCGTTGCAGGAGCTCCGGAAAGCGGTCTCCCACCAGGGACCCGCGAGCTCCCGATGTCACCGTCCACCGGGCCCGCGGCCGGAGCCCCCGAAGCAGTCGGGTCGCAGCCGCGCTCCACCACAGCTCTCCACGCTCCGAACTCGGCCAGCCACACGATGGTCAGTCCGCAGGCTCCGCGACTGGAGCCCCCAGGTCATTCCGGTTAGAGGCTGCTCCACGGTGCTAGGCCCCAACGACAACGGAGACCCGACAGGGAAAAGGTCTGGTCTCCCGTGCATGGAAGAGATTGAAAAGTTTTAAAAGTTCCCTACCCCACCCCCCCCCATATATGCACAGATAAAATAGTATGTAAACTACGACCAAAACATACACTTTACAAGACAAAAAGAAAAAAAAAAGAAATGTAACGCCCTCCAGGCGCTGCAGCCAGTTCAATGTGCTGTTGTCGAGGGCCGTGAGGTCTACCCCTCCACTAGGAGGGCAGAGGACAGCGCAGTTGAAAATGCCGTGCTGCTGCGCTGTTTCCTGGTCTGCTCCACACACGCAGGCTGCTGATGAACGCAGCCCCTAGCAATGCATGTTGGCATTGAACCGGCCGACCCCTGTACGGAGCCGGTTCAGAGCGACCCACTCTTTGCGGGGCGGGGCTGTGGGGTTCGGGGCTACGGGTGGGGCTGTGGGGTTCGGGGCTGTGGGGTTCGGGGCTGTGGGGTTCGGGGCTACGGGTGGGGTTGTGGGGTTCGGGGCTGTGGTGTCGGGGCTGTGGGGTTCGGGGCTGTGGGGTTCGGGGCTGTGGGGTTCGGGGCTGTGGGGCGGTGGGGTTCGGGGCGGTGGGGTTCGGGGTTGTGGGGTTCGGGGCTGTGGGGTTCGGGGCTGTGGGGCTGTGGGGTTCGGGGTTGTGGGGTTCGGGGCTGTGGGGTTCGGGGCTGTGGGGTTCGGGGTTGTGGGGTTCGGGGCTGTGGGGTTCGGGGTTGTGGGGTTCGGGGCTGTGGGGTTCGGGGCTGTGGTGTCGGGGCTGTGGGGTTCGGGGCTGTGGGGTTGTGGGGTTCGGGGCTGTGGGGTTCGGGGCTGTGGTGTTCGAGGCTGTGGGGTGCGGGGCTGTGGGGTTCGGGGCTGTGGGGTTCGGGGCTGTGGGGTTCGGGGCTGTGGGGTTCGGGGCTGTGGGGTTGTGGGGTTCGGGGCTGTGGTGTTCGAGGCTGTGGGGTGCGGGGCTGTGGTGTTCGAGGCTGTGGGGTTCGGGGCTGTGGGGTTCGGGGTTGTGGGATTCGGGGCTGTGGGGTTCGGGGCTGTGGGGTTCGGGGCTGTGGGGTCCGGGGCTGTGGGGTTCGGGGCTGTGGGGTTCGGGGCTGTGGGGTTCGGGGGTGTGGGGTTCGGGGCTGTGGTGTCGGGGCTGTGGGGTTCGGGGCTGTGGGGTGCGGGGGCTGTGGGGTGCGGGGGCTGTGGGGTTCGGGGCTGTGGGGTGCGGGGGCTGTGGGGTTCGGGGCTGTGGGGTTCGGGGGTGTGGGGTGCGGGGGCTGTGGGGTTCGGGGCTGTGGGGTTCGGGGGTGTGGGGTGCGGGGGCTGTGGGGTTCGGGGCTGTGGGGTTCGGGGGCTGTGGGGTTCGGGGCTGTGGGGTTCGGGGCTGTGGGGTGCGGGGGCTGTGGGGTTCGGGGCTACAGTGAATTGAGGAGGTGATGAAGTCTGTTCCCAGCTGGTTGTTCATGCTCCTAGTGTGTTGAAACCGGAGCCACACAGGTTCGGTGCGTGACGGGAGAAGGGGCGACGAGATGATGGGCGTTGAGGTCCCAGTCGCTGGGCAAGGTGATGCAAAGGATGCTTGGCATCCGATGGGGCCTTGCACACCAGCCTGTGAGTGGAGTATTCTCTGCGAACCTTGGCGGGTGCGATACCTGCGCGCACCGACAGATGACCCGTCTGAGTAGGACATAGGCAGCCGGTGATGATCCGCATGGTGTCGTTGAGGATGGCGTCTAGCTTGCGAGCATGAGCGCTGCGGCACCGTGCTGGGGCGGCGTGGCGTTTAGACAGGGCACGTGGATACGCAGGGAATGCAGGGTGAAGATCATGTGCACACTGAGGAGATTAGTTTACGAGTTCAAGTCAAGGGTCAAGCGTAGAAACAAAGAACCGCAGATGCTGGTTAATGCAGAAAAAGTGCTGGAGTAACTCAGCGGGTCATGCAGCATCTCCAGAGAGAGAGGATGGGTGACGTTTCGGGTCGGGGTCCTCGTGGGTTCAGTTTGTCAAACTCAAATCAAACTCCAAAGTCTGAAGAAGGGTCTCGACCCGAAACGTCACCCATTCCTTCTCTCCGGAGATGCTGCCTGCCCCACTTAGTTACTCCAGCATTCTGTATCTCTCTCCAAGGTTTATTGTCCAGTGTAGGGTCCCAACCCGCAATGCCAACTGTCCATTTGCCTCCACAGATGATGACTGACCCGCTGAGTGCCTCCAGCAGTTTAATTTTAGCTCAGGACTGCAGCATCTGCAGCCTAGTCTTCACTGTGACGTTCAAGTTTCAGGATTTGAGAGCAAAGGTTTGGCCAACAATTGGGCGGTAGAGTCGCTGCCTCACAGCGCCAGGGACCCGGGTTCCATCCTGACCACGGGTGCTGTCTGTGTGGAGTTTGTACGTTCTGTGATCACGTGGGTTTGTAGGTCAATTGGCTTCTGTAAAGTGTAAATCATCCCTGGTGTGTAGACTTTAGAAATTAGACTCTAGGGACACAGCACGGAAACAGGCCCTTCGGCCCAGCGTCTCCGCGCCGACCAGCGATCCCTGCACACTATCACCGTCCTACGCACATTAGGGACAATTTACAATTGAACCAAAGTCAATTAGCATACAAAACTGTACATCTTTGGAGTGTGGGAGGAAACCGGGGCACCCAGAGAAAACCCACGCTGGTCACGGGGAGAACCGACAAACTCCGTACGGACAAGCGCCCGCAGTCGGGATCGAACCCGGGACTCCGGCGCCGCAAGGCAGCGACTCTACCGCTGCGCCATAGCTGTAGGGAGCGGATGGGGAAGTGGGATAACGTGGAAACGTGAGACTAGTGTGAGCGGGCGATCGATGGTCGGCGCTGTTTCCACGTCAATTACCCACGCTCTGCGGAGGTGCTGCCGGACCCGCTGAGTTACTCCGGCACTTTGTGTCTTGCGTCTGTCAACCGGCATCTGCAGTTCCTTGTGTTTTCCTCTCAACTCCACACGGCAAATGAGGACCCATTAAGGAGGAGGCCTTTTTGCTGTGACTTCTTAAATGGGATTGTGCCAAGCTGTGATTAACTATCGTGGGAACTTGCAGCCCTGAAGTCCCCAATCTATGTTTAATAGCCTCACTGGTTAATATAATATCTTGGTATTATATCAAGATAGGCACACTCCACATAAGTCATTTTGGAAAGAAAAATTGATTTTAAATAAACGTATTGTGGGAAATAATAGGCAGCGAGAGATTGCATACCCAATTTCCGTAGTCGCTTATTCAATCCTTATCTCTGTTATTCAATGTTTTTTTTCTATATACGAGGGTAAATTATATTTCCCTATTCCTGAAGTCTGGGCCAGCTTGATATGAATGTTGTATGAACAACCTTACTCAAGCTTTTCAAGAGAGAGTTAGATTTAGCTCTTGGGGCTAATGGAATCAAGGGGTATGGGGAGAAGGCAGGAACGGGGCACTGATTTTGGATGATCAGCCGTGATCGTATTGACTGGCAGTGCTGGCTGGAAGGGCCGAATGGCCTACTCCCGCACCTGTTTTCTATGTTTCTTTGGTCTAAAGACTATCACAGGATGTCCACGAAGATTCACAGGACAAATTTGCTGAAATTTGGATGGCATCGGTCATTTTGATAGGAGCAGAATTAGGCCATTCGGCCCATCAACTCTACCGTTCAATCGTGGCTGATCTATCTCTCCCTCCTAACCCCATTCTCCTGCCTTCTCCCCATAACCTCTGACACCCGCACTAATCAAGAATCTATCTATCTCTGCCTTAAAAATATCCACTAACTTGGCCTCCACAGCGGTCTGTGACAATGAATTCCACAGATTCATCACCCTCTGACTAAAGAAATTCCTCCTCATCTCCTTCCCAAAGGAACGTCCTTTAATTCTGAGGCTGTGACCTCTGGTCCTGGACTCTCCCACTAGTGGAAACATCCTCTCCACATCCACTCCGCCCAGGCCCAGTACACTGAATATCAATCTGTTTACTGCCAGCTTCCTTTAAAAACAAAATCTGGAAAAATTATCAAAAAGATGTGTAGGAAAGAACTGCAGATGCTGGTTTACACCAAATAGACATTAAGCAATAGGTGCAGGAGTAGGCCATTCGGCCCTTCGAGCCAGCACCGCCATTCGATGTGATCATGGCTGATCATCCACAATCAGTACCCCGTTCCTGCCTTCTCCCCATATCCGTTGACTCTGCTATCCAATTGAGGCAGAGAATTCCACAGATTCACAACTCTCCGGGTGGAAATGCTGAAGTTACTCAGCGGGTCAGGCAGCATCTCTGGAGAACATTACTTTTCGGCTCGGGACCCTTCTTCAGCCCAAAGTCGGCCGACAGTCTAAAGAAGGGTCCTGACTCCAAATGTCACCTATCCACGTTCTCCACAGATGCTGCCTGACCCGCTGAGTTACTCCAGCACTCTGTGAAACGTCACCTATCCATGTTCTCCACAGATGCTGCCTGACCCGCTGAGTTACTCCAGCACTCTGTGAAACGTCACCTATCCATGTTCTCCACAGATGCTGCCTGACCCGCTGAGTTACTCCAGCACTCTGTGAAACGTCACCTATCCATGTTCTCCACAGATGCTGCCTGACCCGCTGAGTTACTCCAGCACTTGGTGTTTTTATCTTTGTTATAAACCAGCATCTGCAATTTTCTGGTTCTGCGTACAGGCCGGTTTCCACGCAGCATCTCTAGAGGCTAAATGGCCTCCTCCCGCACCTGTTTTCTATGTTTCTTTGGTCTAAAGACTATCACAGGATGTTCAATAAACTCATGAAGATTCACAGGAGAAATTCGCTGAAATTCGGATGGCATCGGTCATTTTGATAGGAGCAGAATTAGGCCATTCAGCCCATCAACTCTACCGTTCAATCGTGGCTGATCTATCTCTCCCTCCTAACCCCATTCTCCTGCCTTCTCCCCGCTCGAAGCCCCGCATTTTGCAGCCCTCTGCAGGGCAGAGAGCGAGCGAGGCAGCAATGCATGAAGGTGCAGCTGCATGAAAGAGCCACGAGCAGGCCGCAAGACGGGTTTAATATTCAGCGCCGGCCTGCAGCAGAGCAAGTCGGTGCAGCGCACTGGGTGAAGGACAGTCAATGCCTGTTGGCCTCAGCATCCATCAGCGGGTTCAAAGTGGAGTCTCGCTGTCAGGGCGTGGGGAGTGACACACAGCAGTTAATGAAAGAGAAGACTGAGCCGCTGAGATGTGAGACTGACCCGCTCCGCGCTGGGTCACCGATCTTGAATAAAACACAGGCAGAGCGGGGGTTAGTTATTCACTCCGCACACACGGGGAGGGAGAGAGGCCTGAGCTGACAGGCAGGCCTTCAGTCAACACTCAACTCAAGTCAAGAGGGTCTGAAGAAGGGTTTCGGCCCAAAACGTCGCCTATTTCCTTCGCTCCATAGATGCTGCCGCACCCGCTGAGTTTCTCCAGCACTTTTGCCTATCACTACGAAACCCTGAAGGAAATAGGCAACGTTTTGGGCCGAAACCCGGAAGGGTTTCGTCCCGAAACGTTGCCTATTTCCTTCGCTCCATAGATGCTGCTGCACCACTCCACCACTTTCTCCAGCACTTTTGTCTACCTTCGATTTTCCAGCATCTGCAGTTCCTTCTTAAACAAGAGAGTTTATTGTCATGTGTCCCAGATAGGACAACAACATTCTTGCTTGCTTCAGCACAACAGAACATTGTAGGAATGAATACAGAACAGATCAGTGTGTCCATGTACCATAGAATATATATATATATATATATATATACACACATAAATAAACAGATAAAGTGCAATAGGCTGTTATAGTTCAGAGTTTAGTTTGAAGTTGGGCTGAGAGGAAGTAGCTGCTCCTGAACCTGGATGTACCAGATTTCAGGCTCCTGTACCTCAGTGTGTGGCCAGGATGGTGTGGGTCCTTGATGATGCTGCCGGCCTTTATGAGGCAGCGACTGCGATAGATCCCCTCGATGGTGGGGAGGTCAGAGCTGACGATGGATCCTACCCATTCCAAAGTCCACAATCACTGGACCTGTACTCGCTGGAGTTCAGAAGAATGAAACGTACCGAATAGCGAAAGGCTTGGATAGAGTGGATGTGGAGAGGACGTTTCCACTAGTGGGAGAGTCTCGGACTAGAGGGCACAGCCTCAGAATTAATGGACGTTCCTTTAGGAATGAGATGAGGAGAAATGTCTTCAGTCAGAGGGTGGTGAATCTGTGGAATTCTTTGTCACAGACGGCTGTGGAGGCCACGTCAATGGGTATTTTTAAGGCGGAGATAGCTTCTTGATTAGTACGGGTGTCAGAGGTTACGGGGTGAAGGCTGGAGAATGGGGTTAGGAGGGAGAGATGATCAGCCATGATTGAATGGCGGAGTAGACTTGATGGGCCGAGTGGCCCGATTCTACCGCAATCATATGATCTTAGAAACATCGACAATAGGTGCAGGAGGAAGCCATTCGGCCCTTCGAGCCAGCACCGCCATTCAATGTGATCATGGCTGATCATCCAGAATCAGTACCCCGTTCCTGCCTTCTCCCCGCATCCCCTGATTCCGTCAGCCCCCAATGCTCTCTCCGCCTGAGATCGTATATTTCGTCCCTTCCTCGGACGGTGCGTCAGACGCGTGAGTCCCGGCATCAGCGGCGATCCCTGCCGTCGAGAAGAAGACTTGATTTGTCCACTGGCGGCCCGCGGTGACCCAGTCACCGCCCAGTCCACCGCCTGGTGAATGAACCGCTCGACGCGGCGCTGCCTCCGATGAATCTGAGCGTTACTGCGGCTGGTGTCAGGTGGGACAACCCAGTGACGATGAGCAACATCGCTGGAGCCGGCCTTGCTGCCTCAGCACGTCCCTGCTTCATTGTTCACAAGGAAAGCACAGCCTCGTTCATCAAGGAGATACAGATTCATTCCAGCGCATCACTTGAAGATCTGCACGGTTGTCCCTCCCCAACGAATAACCTATTTTCTATGTTTCGAAGATCATAAGTGATTGGAGTAGAGTCAGGCCAATCGGCCCATCAAGTCTACTCAGTCATTCAATGGTGGCTGATCTACCTCTCCCTCCTAACCCCATTCTCCTGCCTTCTCCCCGTAACCTCTGACACCCGCACTAATCAAGAATCTATCTACAGTGGCTTGCAAAAGTATTCATACCCCTTGAACTTTTCCACATTTTGGCATGTTACAACCACAAACGTAAATGTATTTTATTGGGATTTTACGTGATAGACCAACACAAAGTGGAGCATAATTGTGAAGTGGAAGGAAAAACATTTGTAAAAACATTTGAAAACCATGTATCATTTCCCTTCCACTTCACAACTATGCGCCACTTTGTGTTGGTCCATCACATAAAATCCCAATAAAATACATTTACGTTTGTGGTTGTAACGTGACAAAACGTGGAAAAGTTCAAGGGGTATGAATACTTTTGCAAGCCACTGTATCTCTGCCTTAAAAATACCCACTGACATGACCTCCACAGCCGTCTGTGGCAAAGAATTCCACAGATTCACCACCCTCTGACTAAAGACATTTCTCCTCATCTCCTTCCTAAAGGAACCTCCTTTAATTCTGAGGCTGTGACCTCTGGTCCGAGACTCTCCCACTAGTGGAAACATCCTCTCCACATCCGCTCTATCCAAGCCCTTCTCTATTCGGTACATTTCAATGAGGTCCCCCCCTCATTCTTCTGAACTCCAGCGAACTCCAGCCAAGTGGCAAAAAACGCTCATCGTACATTAACCCACTCATCCCTGGTCTTTTCTCGCCTCCAGATCTTCACCCCCTCACCCACCCCCCCACCCCCCTTACCTTCAGTCTGAAGAAGGGTCTCGACCCGAGACGTCACCCATCCCTTCTCTCCAGAGATGCCGCCTGACCCGCTGAGTTACTCCAGCACTTTTGCGTCTATCTCCGGTACAAACCAGCATCTGCAGTTTTTTGTTTCAACATTTATCCTTCATTGGAATAGGGGCCATCCCGCTGCAAACTCGTTCCAAAAGTTGGTAAGGGAATTTCTTTTAATAACTAGTAACTTCCAATGTACAGTTTAAATTATCCCCCAGCAGCAGTCTAGTTGATATGCAGACCGCTGTGATTAAAGTCAGGCAGCTTAATTCAACAGCTGATCCTGGTCTATTCAATCTGTGCACACATCTTTAATTAGGGTGGTGAATCTGTGGGATTCTTTGCTGCAGAGGGCTGTGGAGGCCAAGTCAGTGGATCTTTCTGAGGCAGAGATAGACAGGTTCATGATTCGTACGGGAGTCGGGGGTTATGGGGAGAAGGCACAAGATTCCCGACACTCCTGTACAGAAGGCCTGGATAGCGTGGATGTGGAGAGGATGTTTCCACTAGTGGGAGAGTCTAGGATCAGAGGTCACAGCCTTAGAATAAAAGGACGTACATTTATTAAGGAGATGAGGAGGAATTTCTTTAGTCAGAGGGTGGTGAGTCTGTGGAATTCTTTGCCATAGAAGGCTGTGGAGGCCAAGACAGTGGATATTTTTAAGGCAGAGATAGATGGATAGATGGATAGATGGATGGATGGATGGATGGATGGATGGATGGATGGATGGATGGATGGATGGATGGATGGATGGATGGATGGATGGATGGATGGATGGATGGATGGATGGATGGATGGATGGATGGATAGATTAGTACGGGTGTCAGAGGTTATGGGGAGAAGGCAGGAGAATGGGGTTGGGGGGGAGAGAAAGACCAGCCATGATTGAATGGCGGGGTAGACTTGATGGGCCGAATGGCCTAATTCTACTCCTATACCTTCCGACCTTAAAGGAATGAGAGATACGCAAAAAAAAGTAACAGTGGATAAAGGAAATGGTCCATTGTTAGCTGTGGGCGAGGTGAAAATGAATAACGGACAATGAAACTCAACAGGACGACAGCGAAACTAGTACAACGCTTAGGGTGGGGGAGGGATGGAGAGGGAGAGAGAGAGAGGGGATGGCAAGGGTGACTTGAAGGCAGAGGCATCACCATTCATGCCGCTGGGCTGTAAGCTGCCCACAAGAATAGATGTTCGCTGGGAATATCATGCATTTTTAGCAACCATCTCCATTAATATTTAACACACACCGCGCGGAATTGTGCGGAGTTCCAAATGACAGAAATTACAATTCTTTAAGTGCAAATCAACTGACCCTCAATGTCCTTTTTCTTCCAATAAATTAAATTTCGAAATGGCTGCTATCTACTTCAAAGATCGCTCGCTGTCTGTAGATATAGCGGGGGGAATATTGAATGTAAAAGGTTGTGTGATGATCATGTCTCAGGTTCAGTGACTTGCACGGGATTGATGTTGTGTGAGATTTGCTTTGCATTCATATCTTCCACAGTCACCCAATGTACTGAATTAGCCTGTAAAGGTTTCACGATAATTAATTTGACTTCCCTGCCCCCGCAGCGCAGTTAGACATGTCCCACTGATGCTGGGGAGACGTTTAATAAGTCTTTCTAACTTTGAACAGATATTACAGTGACGGCATATGTCTTGAACAGGCCCTCCTTTAGGGTGGGCATCAGGGGTGACGGGGAGCAGGTGGGAGAATGGGGGTCTTCTTCTTCTTCTTGTGTGTGGCGTGCACAGCCTAAATTTGTCGGACAACTTGTCTATTTGATCTTATTTGATTGTGCACGCCAGGTTGATTGCATTCATCGAAACAGGGCGGACCATGTGAAGGCTGCAATCTTCCCACCCCAGAGAATGGGGTTAGGAGGGAGAGATAGATCAGCCATGACTGAATGGCGGTCTGAAGAAGGGTTTTGCCCCGAAACGTCGCCTATCTCCTTCGCTCCTTAGATGCTGCTGCACCTGCTGAGTTTCTCCAGCCTTTTGTGTACCCTTGATTGAATGGCGGAGTAGACCTGATAGACTTAATGGGCCGAATGGCCTGGTTCTGCTCCTATTCCTCATGGCCCTATGACCGCTAGGCTGTATGGGGATGCTTTGCATTTTTAATAGCTAATAGTTTTTGGGTCTTTTTAAGTATTCATTGCTTTCAGGTATTGTCCATATTGTATTTGATGTCTTTTATAGTCAGCTTTCGTTATGAATGTGTGGACTTGGTGGTTGTTGGCTCTTGGACATCTGAATTTCTCTGAGGGGATCAATAAAGTATTTATTTATTATTATTATTATTAAACGGGCCCTTCATCCCACCGAGGCCGCGCCAACGAGCGTTCTCCCGTTCGCACGAGTTCAACGTCATCCCATTTTCTCATCCACTTCCTGCACATTCGGAGCAACTTACAGAGGCCGATAAATAATTAACATCTGACGAGCGTTTGGCGCCTCTGGGCTGGTCTTCGCCAGAGTTTGGAAGGATGAGGGGGGTCCTCGTTGAAACGTACCAAATAGTGAATGGCTTGGATAGAGTGGATGTGGAGAGGATGTATCCACTAGTGGGACGTCACAGCCTCAGAATTAAAGGACGTTCTTTCAGGAAGGAGATGAGGAGGAATTTCTTTAGTCAGAGGGTGGTGAATCTGTGGACTTCATTGCCACAGACGGCTGTGGAGGCCAAGTCAGTGGATATTTTTAAGTTAGAGATACAGTAGATAGGTTCTTGATTACTACGGGTGTCACAGATTATGGGGAGAAGGCAGGAGAATGGGGTTAGGAGGTCAGCCTTGATTGAATGGCAGAGTAGACTTGATGGGCCGAATGGCCTAATCAGTTATGATCTTCTGACTTATGATAAACCTACAAACCTGCACGTCTTGGGATTATGGGTGGAAACCGGAGCACCCAGAGGAAACCCACGCAGGTCACGGGGAGAACGTGCAAACTCCGTACAGACAGCACCCGTAGTCGGGATCGAACCTGAGTCTCTGGCGCTGGGAGGCAGCAACTCTACCGCTGCGCCACCGTGCCCCCCCTTTGAACGAATAATATAAAAATCATAAATCTTGGCCTGGGGTTTGAAGAGTCCACCTGCTACGCTGTGTGAATGGGAGAAGTTACGCTTTTCTGAGTCATTAGAGATAGGTTTTATCACAGAGGAGCAGCTTTGTACCAGATACACGGAGAATATATTACCAGAATGTATCCACTGCACTGTCAATAGACAATAGACAATAGGTACAGGAGTAGAGGCCATTCGGCCCTTTGAGCCAGCGCTGCCATTTAATGTGATCATGGCCAATCATCCCCAATCAGTACCCCGTTTCTGCCTTCTCCCCGTATCCCCTGACTCCGCTATCTATAAGAGCCCTATCTAGCTCTTTCTTGAAAGCATCCAGAGAACCAGCCTCCACCGCCCTCTGAGGCAGAGAATTCCACAGACTCACCACTCTCTGTGAGAAAAAGTGTTTCCTCGTCTCCGTTCTAAATGGCTTACCCCTTATTCTTCAACTGTGGCCCCTGGTTCTGGACTCCCCCAACATCGGGAACATGTTTCCTGCCTCGAGCGTGTCCAAACCCTTAACAATCTTATATGTTTCAATGAGATCCCCTCTCATTCTTCTAAACTCCAGAGTGTACAAGCCCAGCTGCTCCATTCTCTCAGCATATGACAGTCCCGCCATCCCGGGAATTAACCTGGTAAACCGACGCTGCACTCCCTCAATAGCAAGAATGTCCTTCCTCAAATTAGGGGACCAAAACTGCACACAATACTCCAGGTGTGGTCTCACTAGGGCTCTGTACAACTGCAGAAGGACCTCTTTGCTCCTACATTCGATTCCTCTTGTTATAAAGGCCATCATGCCATTCGCTTTCTTCACTGCCTGCTGTACCTGCATGCTTGCTTTCATAGACTGATGTACAAGGACCCCCAGATCCCGTTGTACTTCCCCTTTTCCCAACTTTTTGTAGAAAGCAGCTTCAAGTTTCATGATCGAGTTCATAATCTTGGGGCTTTTATTTCCCAATGAGTTCCAAGGACTTTCTTCACAGCGTTTGGCTAGCGGGAGGGAGGGAGATTTAAATCCACCCATCTTGCATGTTCCTCCTCTGCCGCGCTCGATTAGCGGGAGAGTCTAGACGTGAGGCCGCAGCCTCGGAATAGAGGGACGTACCTTTAGAAAGGAGATGGGCTGTCACGGTGGCGCATTGGTAGAGTTCCTGCCTTGCAGCCTAAGCAGCACCGGAGACACGGGTTCGATCCTGACTACGGGCGCTGTCTGTACGGAGTTTGCACGTTCTCCCCGTGACCTGCGTGGATTTCCTCCGGGATCTTCGGTTTCCTCCCACACTCCAAAGACGTGCAGGTCTGTAGGTTAATTGCCTTGGCAAATGTAAAAAACAAATTGTCCCCAGTGGGTTAGTGTGCGGGGATCGCTGGTCAGCGCGGACTGGGTGGGCCGAAGGGCCTGTTTCCGCGCTGTACCTCTAAACTAAAGGAGGAATGTCTTCAGTCTGAGGGCGGTGAATCTGTGGGATTCACTCCCACAGACGGCTGTGGAGGCCACAAGTCAGTGGATATCTTTAAGGCAGAGATAGATAGATTCTTGATTAGTGCGGGTGTCAAGAGTTATGGGGAGAAGGCAGGAGAATGGGGTTAGGAGCATGATTGAATGGCGGAGTAGACTTGATGAACCGAATGGCCTAATTCTGCTCCTAGAACCTGTGAACTTATGATAGACACAAAAAGCTGGTGTAACTCAGCAGGACAGGCAACATCTCCGGGGAGAAGGAACGGGTGACGTTTTGGGTCGCGCCGACCAGCGATCCCCGCACATTAACACTATCCTACACACACTGGGGACAATTTACATGTTATACCAAGCCAATTAACCTACAAACCTGCACGCCTTTGGAAAGTGGGAGGAAACCGGAGATCCCGCAGAAAACCCACGCAGGTCACGGGGAGAACACGCAAACTCCGCACAGTCAGCCAAGAAGGGTCAAGTTAGGTCGTTATTCTTTGGAGCGCAGAAGGTTAAGGGGGGACTTGATTGAGGTCTTTAAAATGATGAAAGGGATAGACAGAGTTGACGTGGATAAGCTTTTCCCATTGAGGGTAGGGGAGATTCAAACAAGAGGGCATGACATGAGAATTAAGGGACAAAGGTTTAGGGGTAACATGAGGGAGAACTTCTTTACCCAGAGAGTGGTGGCTGTGTGGAATGATCTTCCAGCAGAAATGGTGGAGGCAGGATCGATTTTAACATTTAAAAGTAAAGTGGATAGGTATATGGACGGGAAGGGAATGGAGGGGTATGGGTCTGAGTGCAGGTAGATGGGACTAGGGGAAAATAAACGGTCAGCACGGACTGGAAGGGCCGAGAAGGCCTGTTTCCGTGCTGTAATTGTTATAAGGGTCGCGACCCGAAACGTCACCCATTCCTTCTCGCCATAGATGCTGCCTCACCCGCTGAGTTCCTCCAGCATTTTTGTCATCAGTCTGATGAAGAGTCTCGACCTCAAACGTCACCTATTCCTTCGCTCCATAGGTGCTGCCTCACGCGCAATTTTGTCTACCTTCGAATTTTTTCCAGCATCTGCAGTTCCTTCTTTAAAAAAAAACACGGATTTATTTGTGACACTGAACATGAATAAGCCTGAAAATTGATTGTGCGTGAAATTGAATGGGAGTACTGATCCAGCCCATTCCTAAAGACGTGAGCCTGTACAATGCTCGATGTTACAGCTATAATCAGACTATGAAGTTAGGCACCTGAAACAGCTCAGCCATGGGGGTTGAAATTTGTAAAAAAACACTTTGGAAATCAAGTAGCACTTGGACTACTTAGGAAGATATATCTCAGAATCTTTTTCACAATATATCATTTTCACACAGAGGGCGGTGGGTGTATGGAACGAGCTGCCAGAGGAGGTAGTTGAGGCTGGGGCAATCCCAACGTTTAAGGAACAGTTAGACAGGTACATGGATAGGACAGGTTTGGAGGGATATGGACCAAACGGGGGCAGGTGGGTCTGGTGTACCTACTACATTGTGGCGAAGTTGAGCCGAAGGGTCTGTTTCCAGACTACGGGTGCTGTCTGTACGGAGTTTGTATGTTCTCCCCGTGACCTGCGTGGGTTTTCTCCGGGCGCTCCGGTTTCCTCCCACACTACAAAGACGTGCCGGTTTGTAGGTTTAAGAAAGAACTGCAGATGCTGGATGAAGGTGACGAAATGTCACCGATTCCTTCACTCAGGGCCAGACTTTCACCTGCTGAGGCCCTGAGCTGTTATGAAATTTGAGGCCCTTCTCTGAAAACATTTGGGTAAAAAATGATAAAATAAAAATATATTTCAAAAAATGAGGGTTCCGAGGGTGTGTGTGGCCGTAAGCTATAGGTTATTTAGCTTATAGGTAGGTCCAGCACTGCCTTCGCTCCATAGATGCTGCTTCACCCGCTGAGTTTCTCCAGCATTTTTATTACCTTCAGGTTTGTAGGTTCATTGATATCGGTAAAAATTGTAAATTGTAACCCTGTGTGGGTAGGATAGTGTTAAGGCCCTGTCCTACCAGCATGCAACTCTATGCGATGAACGCGATCAAACTAGAAGCAGGGGCCGCGCGGAGGTCGGGTGATCCCCTGTACAGGGCCATTCCCACCAGCATGCGCCTGCATGCGGCAAGCGCAACCAAACCGGCAGTAGGGGCCGCACGGAGGTTGGGTGAGTGGCGCAACGCGGCGCAAAGTGAGGCGAACTTGGAGCAAAGTCCAAGGTAAGTTTGCCAGGACAGAGAGGGGCACACAGAGAGGGGCACGGAGGCACACACACAGAGAGGGGCACTGAGGCACACACACAGAGGGTCACGGAGGCACGATGTCGAGGCGGTGTGTAAATGTCGAGGCGACTGCGAGCCGACAAGCCGTTGCCGCGCTGAATTTTTGGACATAGTCAGTTTTTCGGAGCCCCGCACGATGTCGGGACGAACTCCGCACAATTCCGCACGGCTCCGGCGATCGAAGTGGGACCGGCCCCGCGACTCCGGACGGCTGAAGCGACCATGTTAGGTCGCGCTCATCGCATGGAGTTGCATGCTGGTGGGACAGGCCCTTTACAGTGCGGGGATCGCTGGTTTGTGTGGATTCCGTTTCCGTGCTGTGTCTCTAAAGTTTAAAGATACGTCAGACGTTATTGTCGAGAAGGTTTATCTTGGTTTAGTTTGGAGATACAATGCGGAAACAGGCCCTTCGGCCCATCGAGTCTGTGACAACCAGTGATCCCCGCACACTATCCTGCACAATTTTTATCAGAGCCAAATTAACCTACAAACCTGCACGTCTTTGGATTGTGGGAGGAAACCGGAGCACCGGGAGAAAAACCCGCGCGGGTCACGGCGGAGAAGGTACAAACTCTGCGCCCGCATTCAGGATCGAACACGGGTTTTTGGAGCTGCGAGGCAGCAGCTCCACCCGCTGCACCACCGCACCGCCCTACTTGTAGCAGGGAGCCTATGCTCGGTGTGTTCCAGTTAGTTAAACAATGGCCCACAGAGGCTGCAGGGGCAAACAATCATAGCAATGCCAGGTGCAAGAATCTGAAGCGAGGAGGAGAGGTTCATGCAATCTGGGCTCGAGTGCAAGTTTGCGGAGGGAATTGACAAAGCTGCTCTCTAGCAAACTCAATGACACCGATCTCAAGGGGGGAGGTTGGTTATAAATTAAGACTGGGAAGCAAAATAAGAGAAGGCTTTGCCGGAGAATCACAGAATATGTTGACGAAAGCCCGGCCCTGAAGATATTAGCTCAGATTTGTTCCAGAGTTACCACATTAAGGTCTGTGTACGCTCTCCTGCAAACACGGGAACACTAACCTAGCTGCTCAATCTGCTCCCAGCTCTGCCCCTATAATGGATTCACACCAAGGAGAGCAAAGTTGGAGTAATTCCACCCAGAAATACAGAAGGTGAAATGCTTGGCACGGCACGGTGGCGCAGCGGTAGAGTTAGAAACATAGAAAATAGGTGCAGGAGTAGGCCATTCGGCCCTTCGAGCCTGCACCGCCATTCAATGTGATCATGGCTGATCATCCAACTCAGTATCCCGTACCTGCCTTCTCTCCATACCCCCTGATCCCTTTAGCCACAAGTGCCACATCTAACGCCCTCTTAAATATAGCCAATGAACTGGCCTCAACTACCTTCTGTGGCAGAGAATTCCAGAGACTCACCACTCTCTGTGTAAAGAATGTTTTCCTCATTTCGGTCCTAAAGGAATTCCCCCTTATCCTTAGACTGTGACCCCTTGTTCTGGACTCCCCCAACATCGGGAACAATCTTCCAGCATCTAGCTTGTCCAACCCCTTAAGAATTTTGTAGGTTTCTATAAGATCCCCCCTCAATCTTCTAAATTCCATCGAGTACAAACCGAGTCTATCCAATCTTTCCTCATATGAAAGTCCTGACATCCCAGGAATCAGTCTGGTGAATCTTCTCTGTACCCCCTCTATGGCAAGGATGTCTTTCCTCAGATTTGGAGACCAAAACTGTACGCAATACTCCAGGTGTGGCCTCACCAAAACCCTGTACAACTGCAGTAGAACCTCCCTGGTCCTATACTCAAATCCACCTCACAGCGCCAGAGCGCCAGTTGCCACCTCACAGCGCCAGAGACCCGGGTTCCATCCCGAGGTCTTCGGTTCCCTTATGGGTCTCGACCCGAAACGTCACCTATTCCTTCGCT